>SNQN01001068.1:63699-84735 GCA_008642245.1 Bassia scoparia
CTGTTATGTTGTGACGACATCATCATGAGAATCATGCTTCAAATATCATCACCTTTGTTCACAGCACCACTCACTAGTCTAACGCTGCAAATCAATCGCTCAAAGCGGGTTGAGATGGTGGTGGTGTTTGTTAGTATTGCGTGAGTATGGTGGCGAGTGGTTTTTTTTTGTTTTTTTTTTTAAATTCCTACCAATCAAATGAAGACACGCGGTGAAGGTAATATTAACAGGTTATTAAATTTAAAAACGTCATCGACTATTTTGTGAGCAGATTGAGTATAAAGTTTGAGATTAATTAAACAACTTAGTTTCATGTAGGATTATTATGGGAAGACCACCAAAAGGGGATTAATTTATTTTTTTAATTTTCCTATTTTATTTATTTTTATTTTATTTGCACAGTTTTGACACCAATGACAATTGCTATAATCATATTTACAATATAAAAGCTAAAGTATTTTTGTTATTTTCTTCGATGTATGTAGGATGAAAGAGAGGAAACCTTGCCTAACAGAACTTAACATGATTGTCGATAAAAAAGTTTTTATTCCGCTATCGAATTTCAAATACAACTTGAAACAATTTGGGATAAGTACAGCTGTTGTTGAAACTAGTGATGATGAAGAGTTGCTAAAATCATTCTTGATGTTGAGGGCATTCTAAGGTAATTCTTGCAATTTGTGACCTATTGAATATGTATATTTTCAATATAATTGTCATTAACATGGGTTTAATATTTATCTTTAGGAACAATATGCGTGAGTAGTTCCTTTTCTAGGGCAATTGAGGATCTATAACATATAATTGCATGTTTTGGGTTTGATTCAATTCATATTTGGCAATTTATCGATTCCTATTTGATTGTTCTTCATGTTATTCAATTAGGTGTGCCGCTTAATTGCGTAAATTAGATTAGTCACGGAGTTTCTAGATTAAGAGTGAAACTTAATATCAAGATTACGTCAATAGGTAGAACGAGACTATCCTAAGTAGAGAGATCGGTTAGGAGTGTTCTATGGTTCATTCGATTCGAGAGAACTTTGATCCTATTTCGATTGAGCCTTATTGTGAATTGTTGAACCGCCAGTTATTGTTGATTTTGTTGTTACAGTGAACCATACCTAGACTTTGGGTTGGGTTATAGTTTAAGTCATAGTATTCATTGCTTAATTATTTGTAGGCTTAAAATTAACTCAAACAAAGGTTTTTTAGCAAATCTATTGGCTTTTAATTAATTAATTAATATTAATTGTTGCTTCCTTGTGGATTGCCCTGTTACCACTAGCTAACATTATTAGTTAGCTTAGTTTTATTAGGTTGTTTTTTGATTAGGTAACGCGACAAAACCTGTCATTCTACAGCCTATTTTTAACGACTAAATGACACTAGTGGAAAAAGGGCATCTGCCTCGGGGCCCAAAATAGAGCTGCTGCTCGGGCCTAGCCCGCCATTACAAGCAGACGTTCGCTGCAATCATTTAACAAATGATTTTAGACGTCAAATGCTTCGGGCATCTTAACCCGAGGCATTTAACATCCAACATGCCTCGGTTTTCTGAAAAGCACGAGACATTCTGACAATTAATTGCTATCGGATTTTTGGTAAAACCACGAGAGCATTGTGATTTCTTTTAGCCTGTAATGATAATTAATGCTTCGTGCTTAAAGCACTTGAGTATTTTTTCATTTTTTTTTTAAAAAAAAAAAAATAATATTAATACACCAATTTCACCTGAACTGTCCAAAAAGAGCTTATTTTTCCCAATCTTATCCATATCGCATTACAAATGATAAACCGTCATACATCGTTTCATTGAAAACATATTCCAAATGTATCATCATTACATTAAATTAACGCTAAAATATCAAAAAAATAGTATTAATATACCATCTATGGTTATGCTATATGCTATTAAACCCGAAACAGTTAATACTAACTACAAAATGCCTAATGTTATGTAACACCTACCAAGCAGACTATATATTATCAAAGACATTTTCCGTATATAAGTTTGCCACACTTGTCTCGAACTCAATTGATTTCTTTAACTGCAATGGCCTTTTGCATTGCTTGTTGAAACCTGAAAAAAAAAACCATGACAAAACATGTATAAATGATATAAACTTCATTTAACATATTCCTTTAATTATGAACTATAAAATAACACTACATGTTTTTAAAAAATTCATATCCATAATATATTTTAATGTGTTTTTTCCTCAACCTCGCAATTAAGACACAGGGTCAATTAGTTTGTATCTTTGACATTTATTGTCTGCGATTTTAGTTTTATTGGTTGTTTCGCTTTAATGTAAATAGTCCTAAATACAATGTAAACTCAGCAAGATGATGCATCAACAAAGGAAGACCATTGCTGAAAGTTTGAGTCTAATTTGTGAGGTCTTTTGGGTTCTATGTGTTTGATGGAAGTCAATTAATCTGTTCAATTACTGTGGATTAGAGCTTTTATAAGCTGGTAATGATCCCTACATTCTCTTATAATTCAGTAATTACTTCATCATACTGCTCTTGTTCAGTCACCTCTTTACTGAGAACCTTAGTCCATATTCCTGTATGTAGTTATTGTTGGTCCTTCTATAATCCACAATCAATGGGATCCTTCTAATTAGTGCTTGTCATTTATTGTTCCATCCGATTTTTCTTTTCTGTTCATGAATCGACCTGAGGTTAATAACTCATGGATAGTTGGTTATAAAAAAAGCAGTCCATCTTTATTTTTGTTCTAATGTTCAGGATTAAATTTCTATGCAGATGAAAGGCCAAAGCCGTGTCGTGATTTTGTCGATCTCAGGAGCTGATTTTTTTGGGGTACTTAAAGAGATGTGCAAACAGTAAATGGATTGGTTAATTAATCTTCATGAAAGGATGGATTGTTTTTTTTCTTGTCTTTTTTCTTTTTTTTTTTTTACAAAAATTATTTTGTAGCCAAAAAAACATGTTTGAAATGGTCTATTAGTGGTTGAATCAGATGTGACAAGCTCTTCCGACAATATCTTATTGTACAAGAATTGTTTTCGAATTGAGTAGGTTTTATTTATCAATCACATTATTTGTAAGAACAAAGCACTATTTTCCTTCCTATAAGTTTAACAATAATGTACATAATTAAATATTTTTTGAGAGTTTTTGAATCGAAATGGCTTACATAATTAGTTGAGCTTAGTTGTTTAACCCCCCCCAAATTAACCCCCCCGCTTTCTTCCTAGCACAAGTATTAGGCGGACTTTGGTTGTTTGTGTTTTGATATTGAACATTATAATAAATTTACGTGGTAATATTTTATAATCAGTTCATTTCTATTGTAGATTTTTTTAGCACACCGTCAGGATCGCGCGATGCGCGCGGGTGCAACGACTAGTGTTGTAAAAATTATTCATGTCTTATAAACATTCTGTTTAGGCTTTATAAGATTTTTTTGCATTCATTAGGCACAAGGCATTTCAGGATAAATACTAGTGAGTTTGACATTTTTAGGACTTTTTGTTAATGACTTCTCACAACTCTACCTACTACATGTTTAACTTTATTAATTTCACATAACATCATGTTTAGAACTTCAAGATAGTGGTAAATGCCACGGGTGTTGAATATTAGGAAGCATTTTCTTGTTTAAATGCCACGGGTTTTTAAATACCCGAATCATTTAGTACTAAATGCTTCGTGTTTTTGGATACCCGAGYCATTTGTAATATATTATTTGTCGATTTTTCCACTAGTGTGAGTGTATCGAAGCATTGGTATATTAATTACGGAGTAGATGTTTTGGAACAAGGATTTAGGCCATACAATATTTTGTATGTTGGAAATAATTTCCAGATTTTATTAAGAGACATATAATAATAGTATGYCATGCTAAGAAGGTTTTAAGTCATCAAAATTGTATGTAAATATTATTAGACATGCAATAGACATTTAAGAAACCGTTTTTAAGTATTTCTTCCACTTGTGGATACAYTTATAAGGGTCCTAGAAGCTGATTGAGTTAAGGWTGGTTATTSATATGATTCTTTATTAATTGTAGAGGAAGAATATTCCCTTGGAGACTTCTAGGAACTAGTGCTGGAGATGTATACATTATATACAAGGTACGTATAGGTTATAAGGCCTAAACATAGTTTCATACTAGAACTAAAGGAATTATATAGTAACATGTTAAGTTTTGGATGCCCATGTTTGTGGTGTTTCCTTTTATAAGATGAGAAATTCAWGAATAAGTTCAAGTTAAGCATGTTAAGAAGCATTTAATTGAAGCTTAAAGCTCTRTATTATTCAATGCGTGATTAATTTATTGAATCATGCCTKTAAGCAAARATTTTATATTATGGTGRCATCGTCGARGAGAGGMTCACATGGTAACCCCAAGGTAAGTGACARGAATTAAGTCATGATCACCAAGCAAAGAAGGAGTTATTAGTAGCAACAATTTAAAATATGACTTTGATTGGTCACCAAGCAAGTAAAGATTAATATGAGATTATATGTGTTATTAATTGTTTTGATGTGTATAATATTCGACAATATTAAATTACTAAGCACTTAAAAGTGAAAAGACTAGTAAGCATTAAAACTCTAGATGAGTGCACGTCTAGAGTATTGACATTAGCAAGGGTTGGGGGCATGGTTCGACGATGACCTTACCAGGAACCGTTGGATCCCCGCATTCTTCCAGCAGGTTGWGATTTCTTCCTTTATTTATTGTGTCAGGATTCGCGCTCTTGACATGTCCACTAGAGTTGGACACCAAGTAGACAACTCGTTCGGTGCTTACTCGCAAGTATTAAAAGAGGAATATTATATAATATATTGACTTCAAGTTTATTACTTTTTTATTCATATTGTTATGTGATCTTGTTTAGCTCTTATAATTTGTTCGTACTCAGCTTTGCTGATTTTTGGTTTGGTGAATTACCTTGACCCTGTGATGATACATTTTAAATGGCGAGCAGACTTTCGGGCTTAAGGTAATAATGTAGGTTGCGGGAGTAGCTTGGGTTCTGAGTGAAATAATTTTCATTACTCTTTGTATGTTTTAATAGTTTTTAAACTTGGAGGTTTAGTAGAATTGAAATATTGTATTTTATTTACTTTGGTTTTGAATAAGAGAACAATTTAGTTCTGTTGGTTTAGGGCCCCGTGTGGTTCCAAGTTGTTAAGACAGTTCTCAATACGTTGCGTACTCTGTTTAGCCAGATACGTTTTCACACGTGTCGGTAGCACTTTAATAATTTCCTCATGTTTTATTGGCTTTGATTATATTAAAATGAAGGAAATTATTGGGGTGTTACATACAATTAACATTTTTCTTAAAAAAGTAGATTTTAAGAGAAAAAAAAACACTAATCGAGCAGCTCATGCTCAACTCAAAATCCAACAAGCATGAGTCAATCACCTGCGGACTCGTGATCAACTCGTTTGATAAACACCCTTAGCCTTAACCAAGTGGTTCTCTAATTTGCACCACTACTTTTACAACTGAAATGCTAAACGAAGTCGCAAATGACTTAAAAAAAGTCGCAATTTCGTGTGAACTTCCGAACTTGCCTTAGTTAAATCGCAAGTTTTTTTTAAGTATGCAGCTCTCTCAAACTAGGCGAGAGCACCATGGTGTGGCCGCCTAGTTTAGCCGAGAGCACCATGGTCCTCTCGCCTAAACCAGGCGGCCAGACCATGGTGGTCTCGCCTAGGTTGGGTGAGCTGCATGTTTTCGACTCCAAATTAGCCATGACGCCCAAACTAGGCGAGACACCCATGGTTTGATAGTCTAGTTTGGGCGCCATGGTGGTTGCGAGGTCAGAGAATGCTTGTTGGTATGTTTTTTTACCAAGGGAAATAATAGAAGTTCACAATAAATTGCGACTTTTTTAAGTCGTTTGCGACTTCGTTTAGCAATCCCCTTTTACAAGTCCCCTGCCACAAGAATGTAAATTCTCTTTGTTCTTTAATATTTAGAGCAATATCTATTACTCACTTCTCAAAGTTGCAAACTAGATGGTCACAATTTCCAATTTCCCACTCACTAGGGTAAGGTTTGTTAACCCTATTTCTAAAATAAAAATCATGTCAAATAAGTTTAGGTTAGGTCAAATTAGGTTTGAAACTACACTTAAAAAATTAGGTTAAATTTGAGTCAATTAGGTTAATAAGTTCATATAAATTCAATTCCAATAAATTTAGACATAATAAGTTGAAAAGAACACACCCTAAACAAATAGAAAGATAACTTATTTCATGTTTTGATATAAAAAATTACAAGCACGAGTATAATTTTTATTAATGATTATATCGTAAATTTACTGCGAAAAACTCAGTAAAAAGGGAAAGGAACGAGGAAGCATAAGAGCACTCACAATAGAGAGCAAAATTTTGCTCAAATGGTAAAAGTTGAGCAAAAATAGAGAGCAAAGTTGTCACACTAGTGAGCTAATTAAGGCTTACAATTGAGCAAGAAAGGAAATGAGTAAATGTTGAGCAAACAAAAGTTGCTACAGTAACCGCGGGCCCCGCAATTAGTATTTCCGTTTAAAGCATTTTTCGGCTATTAAAAAAATTCAAAAAAATTAGAAAAAATTACCAACGTTCTTATTTTTTTTCCCTCTTTAAATTGACACCCATTTTGCTATACTTTTACCCACTTTGAAAAATCACAAAAATCTCTAAAATTTAAGAATTATTATATAAAAAATAGTAGAGGGAGGAGTTTTTTTGATCATTGTTGTGAAACAAAAGTAAAACTTGAGGAAAATTGGGTGGAAGGAGACAGAAAGTAGGAGAGAGTGGTGAAATTTTTTTTTTTTGCTCATTATTGCTAGTGCTCTAAGAGCATCTCCATCAGTAAAAAAAATTGTCACTTGGAGAAAGACAAAAAAAATCACAAGTCTTCATCAATGACAATTATGTGACAAAAATTGTCACTTGGTGAAATCTTCATTCAATTCTTCATCCCATGAAGAGTTGGGTGAAGGAATCACAAGTGTGGGGCCCGCGTTTAAAAAATAAACCAATTCATTAAATGAGCTATTTTGTACTTGTAATTTTTTTTAAAAATAAATAAAAATTCCAAAATTTTAACTTTTCGAGATTTATAAATAAAAACCAATATTATTATATTTTTCTTCGCATTTTCACTCGATTAATTAGTTTAATTAAAAAATAAGAGAGAGATGATTTTTTTTTTTTTGGTGTCATTGGTGTGATGAAGGTGAAAAAATTATCACGTGACGGAGGTGCTCTAAGAAGTAAAGAGAGTAAAGCCGTGTTCCCATCAGTAAAAATAAGGTCCGTATTTGAGGAGTCCTAACTAGTTCATATCTGATATAAGTTAATGTGGGTCATATCATGGCAATATTTGTAAATATCAGGTGTTATTTAAATGATGCATCATGCATGTGATGCTTGAATATACAAAACATGGAGAAATTACAAAACAACCCTTGGATATAAGGGAGTTTAGTTCATATCCGATATGAACTAGTAATTTTCCGTATTTGAGCAATTGCAATAAAAGCAGTAAATTCTTGTTTCAATTTAGGTTTTGTGAAAATAGCAGAATTGAATTGAAATCTTTATTTACTTCAATAAACCACTCCATTTCTTTCTCACCGAACAACACAACTCTCGCAAATTCACTCCAATCTCCCAATTTTTTTTAGGTAAATTCAATCTTCCAATTTCTCACATTCGCATTTTTTTTATAAAAAATTTCAATAATTTAAAGTTTGGTTTTTTTTTTTTTTGAGTTGCAAATACAATTGTAATTCTATGAGATAATTTCATTGTAACAATTTTGAAGAAAAAATTGTTCGTTGAAATTTCAGCTTCATGTTTATGATTGTTCATGCATTTGCAGTGCATACTAAGATAAGAGCTCTATTATTTGTAAATTGTTAGTAGTCAAATTGGTTGTTATTCGTGTTTTTACTTGAAATTTGGCATTATATTTTGAGCTAATTAGGGTGTGAATTCTTGCACATTTAACTGCATTTGATACTCTTTTGTAATTTTTGTACCAATGTTGTTTTGCTTAATTTGAGCATCCTTGAGCGAGAATAGTGCTAGGATGGGTGACCTCGTGGGAAATCCTCGTGTTGCCGTCTTTCGGGATTAAGGCAATGAAGAAGGATAAGCTAGTTTTGCTTAATTTGAGTGCTTGTGTTTTCACTGTTTTTATGCAGTCATTGTGTTTGTTGGGGAGAAACGTTAGAGCAGTAGCCTTATTTTTTCAGAGATGAATTGTTTTTGTTTTGGGCTKTTTTTGGTCGGATGGAAAACATATACAAAGGAAATCGGTTTTTGCAGAATGTATTGTGTATTTGGGTAAAGAAAGCGGATGGAAAGGAAGGGGAGGGGAGGAAAAGGGAGGGGGAAGGGTGATGAGTTTTCCATCCAAATCTGGATTTTTGCACTATAACTCTATAAGTGATCAATTCCTCACAAATTTTAATCTTTCCAATTCTCTTCCCTCTTTATTTGTTATTTTGTTATCCAAATAAAGAAAAAACCATCTAAGCATCCTTCCTTTTCCTTCAAGGCTTCAATCCAAGCATACTCGTACTGTGATAGTGTTTAACGGAGTTGTAGTTGTAGATGAAATTTCCGTTGTTTGGTTCATTACAAGGAAAGTTTGAGAGAAATGCGAGATGAAAATGAAGGGAAATGAGAGTATACTCCTGACGCAAAGGAATCCTTTGTATTACCTTTGGGAGATTGTCTAATACAAATCACACGAAGGAAACTGTGAAGTTGCTTTTGTTTGGAAATTATTTCTTCCCTAACAAACACTACCTAAATGGCAATGGAAAACAACTTTAATTGGGAAGATTGCATTCTGTCATGAAAGGAGAGAGGGGATGATCAGGGAAGATTAGTATGAATCAACGCTTTTGGGGATACCTTAATCATATATTCTGTTAAATGCTAATGAGAAGTGAATCATTTATTCTAAACGACCCCCCAGGTCTCCATTCTACTTGAAAAGTGATTGATTTGTTTTATGCTGCATTCAAACCCATGCAATTCAGGAATACAAGGGAAGTTTGTTTGATGTCTCACAAAGAAAGACTTATCCATTTGATGTTTTGTTAAAGTTTGTAAAGTTGAAGTGAAATTGTTCTTAGTGGAATAAGGGTAATATAGTCATTGTATTATTGATGATAGGTTCGCAAATGTCTTAGGAAAGAGTCCTGGTGGTTGGTGATGGTTCTCAAAATTATGGGGTAAACAACCCAGTTTTGGATGATATAAGTTGGAGAGTTATACATGCCTTTGGTTTATGTGGTGTTTTTTTAAATTTTTATTTATATAATCTTCTCCCAAAGCCCCTTATAAGGACCTCTTACATTGGTCCACTCAAAATCAAATATAAGACCCTTTCTTTAGATATTTATATTATGAGAAGAGGTCCTTGTACTGGTTGGACTTTGGTCACTCTAGGTCCCTCTCCATGGTGATTGTAGTAGTGGCCACTTTTTACGGGGTTAACTATGTGAGGCAAAGAGAGGCGCCAAAGATATGTTTGTGCTTTTGACAATAGTTTTAAAGGGAAATTCTCAATGATAAGACACCACTCCCCCTCCTCTCTTTTCAATAGTAACATTTTTTTRCCTTCTAATTAGAATATCATCTGTGAACCTCAATTGCCTAAATTTCTAATCTGTGACACTACATTATGGGTTTTCAAGGTTAATTCATGCAATATGAAACTTGTCTGATTGCTTTTTTTTTTTTTTTTTTTTACCTCCCTCAAAACAGAACCCAGCAGAAAAAATGACACCTAAAATCTTAGTTGATCTTTTTTTTATACTTAAACTAGGATGATTCTTGAGCACCCAAACTGAAACATGCAAAACATGAAGTATATCTTTTTATTGTGGCCTATTTCAACCTCAAATTTGATATTTAAAATCGAAATGTCCCTTAAACCATGAGAATTAATCACAATTAACTTCYAAAATCCCTAATCAGATCATGGTTGAGAAAATTATGTAATTGAGGCTTACCAATGGTATTTTTTCAAAAAGGGGTTACCATTGACAAAACGAAAAAAGTGAGGCTTACCATTGAGGTATGCTATAATTTTTTAGGGTAAAGTGATTGTATTGAATATTGTCATTGTCTTTACTTCATTTTGTTGCGTGGCAAGATCAAGATAAGAGCTGTCATGGGACTTTAGTTGGGCTATCTGGTGTGGTGTTTAGGTTCCAGAGGAAAGCCATCTTATTCTGTTAGAATTTAATCCCTCCGTCCCAATTTACTAAATACATCTCACTTTTCACAAAGACGAAGGAAATAGGTGGGCCCCACTACATAATACATGAATGATGAGATAAAAAAAATTTAAAATCAATGGGTTACTTTATGGGGTTTGTGATAGGAAAAAAATGAGGGTAGAATGGTAAAAAGATGAATGAGACCGCACACCAAAATAGGAAGGGTACCAAGTAATTAAAGACACCCTAATAAGAAAAAWTTAGCAAGTAAAAAAAGATTTAGGGAGTATCATTTATCAAGGTAACTTCTTGATGAGTCTCATAGGCTTTTTAAAGTGTGTTGCACAGATTCTTAAGTTCCTGCTTTCTATAAACACGGAGCACCTTTGATACAAATTTGCCTTGCCCTCATTCTGATGAGGTTTRCCTTCTTTTGGTGTATTRTTTTAGAAAATTGATTAGTTGTTGATTCATGAATCTGAAATGTTTCTTGTGTCTTTGATGCCAGTTGCAGCAACTAGTGACCTGAAAAATGCAAGCGTAATAATGTCTTCATCCAGTTCATCACCCGTGCAAGCTCCTTCAAGTTCTGCCACAACTGTTTCTGCAATGTCTCATATCAGCCAAGCAGCAACAACAATATCTGTTGTTCCATCAATTGCAGCTCAGTCTGCATTGACTGCTGGTTTGCCGGGGCAAGCAGCTGCCTCCAGTCCTTCGGTTTCTTCTGGAGTTTTGGGTTCTTTCTCAAATCCAATGTTAAGACCTGCTGTACCAGTGGTTCAGTATTCGTCAAATCCAGCTGTTCAACCTCAAGTATATCCTCCATATGCAACTATGCCTACTCCTGGCGCTTCGCCTCAACCACTTTGGATGCAACCCCCACAAATAGGTGGATTGAGGCCCCCATACATGCCTTATCCTCCTGCTTATCCTGGCCCATTTGGTTTGGCAGCACGTGGTGTGTCTCTTCCTTCTATTCCTGTTCCAGATGCTCAACCTCCTGGTATTACGCCTGTACAAAATCCTAGCAGTGTGCGCCCTCCTTTCAGTACTCCTGGTGTTCAGTTGGTACCAAGTGCTGTGACGCAAACTGAAGTACCACCTCCTGGCACTGGTTTGTCTCTATCATTCTATTTTTGTTGTCTACAAAGAATAATTTCTTGCCTTTCATCTTTGTAAGAAGATTACATTGTTTGTGCAGACAACACCATTAAGGTTGCTGATGCAGGTACCAATGGTGATGCTGTTCAAAATGACCAATCAGACACATGGAGTGCTCACAGAACTGAAAGTGGGGCTTTATATTATTATAATGCTATAACTGGAGTATCAACATATGAAAGGCCTTCTGGTTTCAAAGGAGAGGTACTTTAGTAGATTGTGGATATAACATGTTTAATTTCTTGATAGATGAGAAGTCTTCTTTAGAATGTGATAGTTTTTATCTTAGTCCCTGAATATGTGGTCTACATTGGTTTGGATGCTTTGAGATGTCTTTGTTCAAAGTGATGGTTGACATATCCTTCCTTTTCATCAAGTTGTTATAAGTCTCAAAACTAAATGATTAAGGATTGCTGTCACTCACTTTGAGCATGATGACTCCCAATGACGACAATATATTGGCTATGGTTGCTTGGATAGCTTTTTTTGMTGCTTGTTTATAATTTACTTTTTTTTCGTTGTTGTTGAGTGATTGTTGCAGATATAGTGCAGTTGTTGGAAAATTTGAGTAGGATAAAAAATATTGAGACTTTCCTTGAGTGCAGCTTCCTCACTATGAGCAGTAGAAGCAAAGTTAGAAAAATGCAGGTACAAAAAGATGACATAGAAAGATTAAGAAATGAGGTAGAAGGGGGATAAACAAATTAAAGGGTTAGTTTTATAATGTAGGAAAAGGGAAATTAGTCTCGTAGAAAATTTTTTGCAGGAAATTCAGAAGGGAAAAAGGACACATAAGAAAAGGAGTGGTGATAGTGAGTCAAGGCAGTTTTAGGTTTCTTTTCGCAAAGAATGTTTTAAAAGGTTTTTTTTTTTTTTTTTTTTTTTTTTTTTTTTTTTTTAAAAAGTTTCTATTGGCAAATTTTCCAAAAAGTAGATTGAAGATGAACGTGTCCTTGTTTATATTCTCAAATGTAGGGGAAGAGAATCACAATGTTAGGCTTCATAATAGAAGTGAACTACCGAATAATTTCTAGACTAATGGCTTACACTTGAAATGAATTTGTAGCAGGTGAGATACTGAGATGGGGGATTTATATCCATGTCTACATGGATTAAAAAAGATAAGAATGATGATATGCGAATACTGGCAGCATGTTACTTATTGTGATATTACGGAGGGATGTTGTAGTAACATACTTAAATGGTGCTAGACTGCTAGTTCATGAGACATGCTACCTTCTATTCCATCCTTATATAAATTCTATGAATATGTTGGAGTCACCATTCTTTCTTTGGATCTGGCTGATTGGAAGTGTGAGTTCTGTATGAGGGAAGGCTAATTGTGAATGGCAAGATTTGTTTGTCTAAGCATTGGCTTTATGTTTTTGAGTATCATTTTTTTGAAAGTCTTATGAGTGGGATTTCTAGCTGCTGTGTGATTTGCTGTGTTGGAAATTTTGGCATAGTTATTCGTAGATATAAGGGAGGAGTGATTACATCTTCCAACATGAGTGGGATAAGTGGGTCAACATGGGATGTCTATGCTTATAACGTGTGGTGTCTATGTATGTTTTAGAAGTGGTGGAATTTTCATTGTAGTTGCCATCGTAGAAGGAACCATTTTTAATGGAGAAGCCCTTCTTAAATAAGATACCATTGTAAGAAACACCATTTTGATTATTATACTCACAWATACTTTTTTTTGATGACCTGCCATGTATTCCCATATCCCATGTGCAGTTTGCGATTTATGCTTCCGCAGATATTAGGGGTAATGGTAGATTAATTTTGACTCACTTTCTGTGGAAAATCCTATAGGCATGTTGTTGGAGTCTTGGAGAGCTATGATAGGATCTTTGTCGTGCTTGTTTTTTTTCGTTCTATATTTCATCCTATGCTAACATATGCCTTGAAATATCTTTACTGGGCAAAATGTTTGGAACTCTGGAATCTTCTTAATTGGTCTTCTAGTCATCCTGCTTTCTAATGCTTTTTGATTGTTTTCAATTGTATTAAAGGAAAAATACACATAGGAGAACCTTTGCTAGGCTAGCTGGTGTAGAACTTGGTAACTGGTAAGAGAAGTAAGTGATGTCCCAGAGTATTGTTATGGACACCCTAGTTTTTCTTGTAATAATTAATCTTTCGTTCGATTCAAAATTTCAAATGTGATTAGCATTTAAATTTTTGCTGCTTAAGTATGGGATTACTTCCCAATTTGGTGTCTTTCTAACTAAAGCAGTAAAGCCATTAGGGCAGGTTACTAATTTGCTCCTCTATCAATTTTTGGCAATTTCAGAATATATTGCCCGATAGAAAATGATAGATATGTTTCAGTATGTCTCTTGTGCTGGTAATCCAATCAACTTTGTTTAATGAATCTTATTCTAACTTCTCAATTTGTTAATGGTTACTGATGATAGTCTTTTTCTATTCTGGATTGAAATTGGATGCAGCCAGCAAAAGCAACAACACGCAACTCCAGTTGCATGGTGAGTAATACTCATTTGTATATTTTTGCTTCATTTATAGTAGTAGTCTTGTATCTGATACCGCTTACTCATGAGTATGGTCAATTGTCTATATTCTTTGACAGACAATGGAATTCAAGCTCTCTTAAGAAAAAAAACCAACATTGAAGTTTGTACTGATGTTGAATATCAATCCTTGATAATACTCTTCAGCACTTTAAACTGTGGTGTCTGCGCTTTGCATGTGTTTATTATACGTCAGACAAAATAACTCAATAAGCATTTAAACTATCTAGAGATGAAGGTGTGTGTGTGTGTGTGTGTTGTGTGTGTTGTATGGATGGATCTGAAGACAAGATTAAATTAGAAGTACAAGTGCAACCTTTATTTCTAATTTTCTAACACTGTATGACATATTTTGTAGAATCTATGTGATCGTGTTCTTTCAAGCAGTAAGTGCCTGTTTTTAAGAAAAAATGATGCACATGTTCAGGTTAATAAATGGCTTATTCAGTTTATAATTATCGAAAACGATTCATTGCATCCTTTTTATATCAAGCATGACATATGACCCTAAGTCTACCTATTTAATTGTCTAAGCTGTATCTATATACTCCTCTGATCTTTTAAATTCTTTTATGCTATTGTTTGAAAAAATGGAGGGAGTATCAATCTATCTATCTAAATCCGGCGCGGGCTGGCCCTTCTCTTCTCCTTGTCTCTCCTCTATTCCATAAAAACATTAAAAACTAAAAAGTGAACTCTTGAGCCAACGGTTTAGTTTCAGTACATCACAGAGGTTAACAGTTCGGGTTCATCCATATAAATAATAAGATTTAAAAGTGGATTGTCATTATTTTGGTGTACAAGGTTTTGCGGTATATTTGATGGGAACATTAATTTTTCCTCTTAATTTTTCGTTTGATTATTGAGTTTACCGTTTATTCATCAAAGCTGCATGCCTTTCTCATTTAGGGAGTGCTGTGGCAATATTGTAGTAATTCTGAACATCGATTGCCCAGTTTTGAAATTATGCTTGTTCTTTGCCTTAGAAGCTTTTTCCTGGCATTAGTTGACCTGTTGATCACACAGGAACTTAAGCAGCATATTTCAAGGATATAATTTCCTATAGCTTCTGATAATTCAAAGAAGATGGTTCACTTTCTCATAATTGCATAAGCATAAATCTTAGAGACTGAATATGGAGGTTTTTATTTCTTTGGGACCTTAAATTTTTAGTTAAAGCAAATATATGCAAGAGAAGAGAATAAGGTTCCGGGTACCTAACCAATCCAAAATGTGTGTGTTCCATCATTTTTTTTCATTTTTTAATGCATATTTTCCATGTAGGGAGAAGGTGGCAYGCARTGATTGGGCGTTGGTGACCACCAATGATGGGAAAAAGTATTACTATAACACCAAAACTGAGGTATGTCATTTTGTCACAAMTTGCTTTCAATCTCCACTTTCCGTGTTATGATGCATGAGGTATTGTTTCCAAGATAAATCTTATCATTCGAGGATTAAGCTCCTGCTGAACCACCCTGCTGCTCCCATTTTCCCATAGTATAAGATACTTAAGTATTTAAATAGATACAYTGTTAACCACTGTCTTTCTWTCCAACCTTTGACATTCCCACAATATAATTAAGTGTAACTCGAAAAGAACTCTCTTCATCCTGAAATAATGTTGATTGCTTGGCAAGACTGTGACTTGGTTTATTTGAGGRCACTTATTTTATTTGAGGTCATTTATTTTGCACTAAGATAAGGTATACTGATTCAGGTGAAGAGCTGAAAGGTTAGTGAATATCAYTTCATTTTCCACTCCTCGTGCGAGATCACTTGCAAACGCATTGACTTGGTTCATGTGACTTAATTTGATGGAGCTATAATGTGAAAGTGAAAGGCATAGTTATGCCACACACATCTGATACATTGAGCCGAAGTAGTTGCATAGCATCAATCTTTTAGATTCTAGGTAATGTAGGATGCTTTCTAGATTTTAGCCTTTCAGTGGCTAGAAATTTTATCAGTTGCATAGATAACTTATGTGTTATGCAACCATCATGATGAAAATTGCTGTGTTAATGTTGTCTTCAAATGTAATATGGTGATGTGATCTTTATAATTTTAGGTTGTTTAATCAAAGCGTAATTTCTTTCTTCATCAGACAAGCAGCTGGCAAGTACCACCAGAGGTGACTGAATTGAGAAAAAAACAGGAAACTGATAGCATAAAAGAAAATTTAATGTCAGTGCCAAATTCCAGTGCATTGAATGAAAAAGGATCTGGTCCTACTAGCTTAAGTGCTCCTGCTCTCAACACTGGTGGTCGTGATGCCATACCACTTAGAGCCCCTGGTGCTCCAGGGTCATCATCTGCCCTTGATTTGATTAAAAAAAAGCTGCAGGAGTCGGGAGCTCAGGTTACCTCTTTCTCAAATACTACTTCGTCAGGCTCAGCATCATTAGAAGTTAATGGGTCTAAATTAGTTGAGCCTACAGCTAAGGGCTTGCAGAGTGAAGGAAACAAAGATAAGCCAAGAGATGCTGAAGGCGATGGCAATATGTCTGACTTATCATCAGATTCAGAGGATGAAGACAGTGGACCAACCAAGGCGGAGCTCATAGCTCAGTTCAAGGTTTTTTCCCCCCTCCTTTTGTCACGTTCCATTTGGTTTATTAGTGTTTGAGAATTTGTTGTACTGCTGTAGTATATTGCTAATGTAAGACATCAAAGTGAACTATAGAAATGATATAAGTAACTAGAGAGAAAAGGTCAAAAAGTTCATGTTATCTGTATATTTTTGAATATGAAATAGAGCGGCTTTAAAATATAGCCGGGCTGTTTGATTGTGGGTAATGGGGAAAGGAACATGTACTGCCAATTCACTTAGTAGATGTTTATTTTGCACTTTCTCTTCCCCATTTACCRTTTTATTTTTATTTTTAAGTTGCCCAAAATGTATGTTTATTAATTTCCACCCATCACTCTTGGGCTTCTATTCCCATTTCCTCTCTCCCTTATATGTTCGCAAACAGTTTGAGCTCGGCTCAGTCAAGGCTTGACTCATGAAAGTTGGGTTCGAAGTTGAGCTCTACTTGATAGCTTAACGATGTTGAGCTCGGCTCAAAAGCTCATGAACAGGATTGATTAATTTTTTCATTTTAAAAAAATAAAAACATATTAATCATTCTAGTTTTTGTTCTATGAGAAATAAATAAAATCATCTACTATATTAAATTCTTACATATTAGTAAGTTCTAATCTCCTATGATATTAGGAAGTACCTACCCTCAAAATAAATGAAAAGGTAGCATTAAAAAAAGAAAGAAAAAAGAAACAAACACTACTCAAATTAATTGAGTTAAATCACTACTTTCCTTCCTTCTAGTTGACTGTGACATTCTTTCACGGGGGAACATTTTTTTTTTTTGTAGTTCATCGGATATATAAGAGAATTTGAAAAATGATGTGTTTTTCAAATTGCTCTTTCTTATTTTTAGGATTTGCACCCTTCCTCTTTGGTGCTTTACATTCCTTCAGGAGTAAAATGTTGTACCTTTTAACTTACTCTGATTTCCATGCTTGGGAATTTCAGGAAATGCTTAAAGAACGTGGAGTAGCGCCTTTCTCAAAGTGGGATAAAGAGCTTCCTAAGATTGTGTTTGATCCACGCTTCAAGGTTCGTTCAATTCAAGATTTGGAATGTTCTATATTGGGGATCCAGGGCTCTGCAAAGGGTCTTCCTTAAGCAGGTCTAATCAGATAAATTTATCTGCTGCACTTTTGATACATCTATGATTGGCATATGCCATTTGATTATGTAGTACAAAATATGTTTTTTAAAATGTCTATTCCTTCAGGATAGATAATCTGTAGTTTCTAAATGTATGCTAATAGATTGGTTGATGTTGTGAGTGGTGACATTATGGTTCTTTACTCAATATTGGACTTCATTGTTTTATCTGCTGGATGTGAAGTTCTTGTGTTTCTTTCTGATTGTTGAACAAACATTACTGTCTGAAAATGCATATTGATGTGCTTGTGTCTGTGTAGCTGCATCTGTGCATGTAAATATGTTGAATATCTGATTTGTAATTAGTTGGTGGACTAGCCTGTACAAGGCTTCATTGGTGTAGGGAACGGTGGGAGTGGGGAAGGGTAACTCTATCCTTTAGCCATTGGAATTCTAAAATTCTGAATTGAAGTCTAATATTGACTATCTTTGCCATTGTTTGAGCAACTGAATTGCAGTAGCCAGTAGGGCTTAAATTCTCTGGTGTTTAATTATTATTATGATCCAATCTTCAAGGTCTAATTTTAGAGTACTAATCATTGAAATTCTTTTCAATAGATTAYATCATCGTCAGTGAGAAAGGTTTCTTGAGCTTCTTGTAAAATCATTRTTTTCTATTGCAGATAATAGTTCTAGTTTCATCTGAGTTTGCAAAAAGTTAGCTATCTAGTTGCCACAACTTTTTTAGTATTTTTGTCATATTTACTTGAAAAGAAAATAATGAGCCTATCTCATTTTCTAAGCTTCTCTATTCAATCCTTTACTTAATACTGTAGTGATATCTATGGTCATACTTCTGTTCTCTAGGATTATCTGTCTGTTTCCGTGTGCGTCACATTTGACTTATGATATTGATGACCTGCTTGATCTGCAGAAATATTGTCGTTACTATGTTTATACTTTCCACATGAACTACTGTTTTGATTCCTTCTTATTTTCAATTAATCTTGCACTGATTTCCGGCTATTTTTTCTTGTATAGGCTATTCCAACTTATGCTGAGCGCCGAGCGTTATTTGAACATTATGTTCGTACACGAGCCGAAGAAGAACGCAAAGAAAAGCGTGCTGCTCAAAAGGCTGCAATTGAGGGTTTCAAGCATTTGTTAGAAGAAGCAATGGAGGTTTTTGAAATAAGCTTGGTTTGGCATGACTTATACTATAATTCATTTGATTAAAGCCCTCTTGTATAGAAAAAGGGTGATTTTGTTTTTTGATTTAATCATAAATCGGTTTATGCTTGAAGTTTACTTGGTTGTTTTTCTTTGTTAGGAAATTGATCATACTACTGATTATCATACATTTAGGAAGAGATGGGGACATGATCCAAGATTTGAGGCTTTAGATCGCAAGGATCGGGAAGCTTTGCTTAACGAGAGGTACAAGAATTATGTTGTGCATTCATCTATTTTGCTTTCTTCTCATTATTTGCTATGTTGATCTTTATTTGGATTGTATTTTATTTTTATGGAAAGGCTTGTTAATTAATCTTCAGCATTGCTAGTCTAGAGATTACTAGATTTGAGCAGGCTGACATAAAGGCTCAGTGCTTACAGTAGTACAGAAATGTAATGCTAGGAACTGAGTAACTAACAGACTTTGATACAGTAAAATTATAATGAAGATTAATGCTGAATTTTGTGAAGTAATACATGAATAAAGAAACTAAAGAAGATGATTATGCGAGAAATGATGTAACCAAAACAAACTAAGATAGATTTCAATCTTTCAAGAGGCTTGATTCTCTCCCTAACATGAGCTTTCGAGAGGCTCACTCCCTCCCAAATACAAGACACTCAATAATAATCAACATGCTTATTCTCTCCTAATTAGCTCTATTTAAAGAGATTACCCGAAACTAACTTCTATTAGCTTCTGCAAGCTTCTAATAACAAACTCATTATTAACTCCCTAAACTACCTTTCCCTCACTATATTGATTCCTTGCATGTAACTGAGTCTTTGGCTTATTACTTTTCTCTGTCCCCATTTTCGTTGATAAACTTGGGCTGGATGGTGAACAGAGTTATCTTATTGTATTGTTGACTGGGTAGTTCGGACTTTAAAATGTTGTTCTTGATTGGTCCATGATTTAAGAATCAGTTAGCTGTTGTGTCTGCATATAACTTATGCCTTTAGCTTTTAAGTCATGTCTACAGAAATTTTAACTTTTTTTTCTCAAATTCAAGCCAAAGAAATTTTGACTTCAATTTTTCACACACACACACACACACACACCACACACACCACACACACACACACACCACACACACACACACACACACACCACACACACACACACACACACACACACACACACACACACACACACAAGGTTACAATCTATAAGCCTCAGGCGCGCACACACACACACACACACAAACAAACAAACAAATAAGGTTACAATCTATAAGCCTCAATGTGAGTGCAAAAGGCACACACACACACACACAAACAAACAAATAAGGTTACAATCTAMAAGCCTCAATGTGAGTGCAAAAGGCCAGCTAGGCAGGACTCCTCACAACCCAAGATGCCAAGACAACAGGCATTTCAAGGACAGAACAATTTAATTGCATCAGAAAGTTTTAGATTGTTCTATTCTACTCTCTACTCTTCCTGTTTATCATGCGAATCTGATGTTTTATTAGCCAGTGGAATAAGGCCATATTTCTTGCTACCTATATAGGCTATATTTCTACATGGATCCCTCAGGAATTGAAGGTCTGATTTTTAGGTTGTTAAATATGCCATGTTCTTTTGAACTGATTTGGTTGAAAATATATGTGTAAGTTTTGAGTTTGGAAAGTATAAGGGAATAGTTGAATGTTTGTGGAGCATCAAGGGATGTTGATAACTTGATATCCCTTTCTTTTACTTCGGTTGGGGGCTGCAGGGTTAAATGGAGCTTGTTATTCCACTTCCATCCTTCATTCTTATATCTTAGATGTTTAGAGAATATTGATCTTTGCTTAGGCTCAGTATTGCTTTTCCATCAGATTGGTTTCAACTTGCATGTGTTAGCTCTCCTTTTTGTGGTACTCCTTTTTACTGTAAATAGAACTGTATGGCAAAAAGATTAGGTTTTGTGGAATTCCTTTTTTAACCATAAAATGGACTGCTTAACGCCAAGTATGCTGTGATATGTTCTTTTCACCTTTTATGGGCATGCTTTAATCGTCAATTTTAAACATCGAATCTTTGAGCTGTAGGGTCCTTTCATTAAAAAGAGCAGCCGAAGAAAAGGCGCAAGCTGAACGTGCAATTGCTGTTTCTAACTTCAAATCCATGCTTCGAGAAAGAGGGGATATAACTGCAAGTTCTCGATGGTCCAGGGTGGGTGTTTCTCAACATGGCTATTTATTGCTTTATTTAA
>SNQN01001068.1:92945-107976 GCA_008642245.1 Bassia scoparia
TGATTCTTGAACTTGGATTACCAAATGAGCAAGTGCTTAATGTCATCATAACTTTGACGAAATAAGAATATTTTGGACTGCCCTTTTGTTTAGCATTTGGCATGTCTGACAGGGTTGGCCCATGACTTAATTTTCTTGCTTATGTAGAAAACTAAATGCAATCATTTGGAAACCAGAAGAAGTGGTCTCTTCATATTGTTTTAAAGCGTTCTTAAATAACAGGATCAGTGTTGGCATGGCAAATTTAGAACCTCCAAACTGCAATAGATAATTAATTTCCTATGAAATGACCTGTTTGCTCTAAATTATATTATTCTCGTAAAAAAAAGTGTATAGAGTGATGGTATTAAGAATCCTTTGAAGGAAAACTATCATTATATTTCTTTTTTGTTAGCCAATGAATGGTCCAAATATGTAATTTGAATTCCGTTGATACAAAATGTATGGCTATGGAAAATAATTCATTATGTCCTTTGATTATAATGATACAAATATGTAATGTTAAGTAACAATTGATAATTCCAGTTCATTAGGTATTGTGTTGTGTTCCAAAAGAAAAAAAGGGGTTCTTGTAACTTTCTCATAGAAGTAATGTTGCAGGTGAAAGATGGGCTTCGGGATGACAGCAGGTACAAAGCTGTTAAGCATGACGAACGCGAGTTTTTATTTAATGAATACATATCTGATTTGAAGGCTGCTGCTGATGAAGCTGAGAGGGTAGCAAAGGCCAAAAGGGAGGAACAGGTAGTGTACTTGCTTATATAGACTTCAGTTTATGTTAAAATGTCTGTGGGCTCTCTCCTCTGTCAAAGATGAAAAAAGAGAAGAAAATTACTTAATACTCTTCAATTTTCTGAGGCTTGTGCTAATCATGGGAGCCTTAGCTTACCACACAGGATATGGACCTCTTGAGTTAATGAAAACCATGCCTTTACTGATTTCTTTGTTAGTTTGTGGTAACCAGTTTTGAACGTGTACTGTGCTGTAATTGTAAATTTCGTCTTCCTTTTCATTAGACTCTGCTCCCTAGAAGATTAATTCTTTCCCATATTCTGAAATTCCTTTCTGGATCTTTTAATTATGTGTTATTGGATAAGTAATGTATTCTGGAAAGTGGTTTTCTTCACAAATTCTAGGGTAAGTGCTAGTGAGATAAGGTTGGTGTTTTCATGGTGTGGCTGCATCTTTTGTGATATTTTTTAAATATCTATTATGGTAGCCAATCAAGATTCTTTAGTTATGTTGCAAAATTGCAATGATTTGCAGGAGAGGTTAAAAGAGAGAGAACGAGAACTTCGAAAGAGAAAAGAAAGGGAGGAGCAAGAAATGGAAAGAGTACGGTTGAAGGTTCGTAGAAAAGAAGCAGTTGCATCATATCAAGCATTACTGGTTGAAAAGATAAAAAATCCTCAGGTAATTTATGGATTAGCTGTAAGCAGATTGTTGCAAATTTGTTGTGCCTCTTATGCTCCTTCCGCTTTCTATAGTGCAAAACCACAAAGTAGATTCATTGCACCAAACATGAAACTGAAGTTATCTGCCTAATCTTTAGCATTTGGTTATAAGATTATTCGTCCTGTGCTTCTTGTGTTTTAAACTAACGCTGATCCTTTTTTATAATTTAAGTTTCTCTTGACCTTGTCTTTTTAGTTCTTTTTGGTCTACTTGCCTTAGTTTCGAGCACTCGTCATTGTTTTGAGAATTAGCCTTCTTTTATCATCAATGATTTGTTTTCGTTTGCTATTGTTTTTTTGTTTTTGTTTTTGTTTTTGTTTTTGTTTTTTTTTAAATTTTTTAATTTTTTTTACTTCTATTGCCAGGCATCTTGGACAGAGTCAAAACCTAAACTTGAGAAAGATCCACAACGGCGTGCATCCAATCCTGATTTGGATGCATCTGACTTGGAGAAATTGTTTCGAGAACATGTAAAGATGCTTAATGAGGTATGCAGCAGGAGAAGATTTTTGCTTGTTCATTGTTGACTGCATTTGCTGTGCTAAAATTTTAGAGAAATGATGTTTGCGGTGTTGAAAGAGCACAGGAATGTGTACATTTGTGGGGTTTTTTTTTTGGTTTGTGTGGTGCTTTGCTGTTAAGCTGGTGGTAGTGCAAGAACTGTACAGACAATGGGGTGTGGGTGGCAAATGGTGTTGGGGGCTAGCCAATGGTGTCAATTAATTCCCCCCTTTCTCTTCGTACAACACTGCTACTTAATTTTCCTTTGTTGTCCCAGTTAGCCACACCTTTAAGACTCTCAGACAAGCATTGATTGTGTACCATTGGAGGCCTATCACTATCCTATAGAAATTATCTTTGTCACCACCTTAAGTGTGACTTCTTCTGTCTTCATTAACGTGGTGTTTGTTGGCATGTCCAGAGGTGTGCTGATGACTTTAGAGCTCTTTTGGTGGAGGTTATAACTCCTGAAGCAGCGACAAGAGAGTCGGAAGATGGTAAAACTGTGCTTAGTTCTTGGTCTACTGCCAAAAGGCTTCTAAAGTCAGACCCTAGGTATGCGAAAGTGCCAAGAAAAGACAGAGAAGCACTATGGAAAAGGCATGTAGAGGAATTGCAGCGTAAGCAAAATGTTTCTGTAGAACAGAAGGGAGACAAGTACAATGAATCCAAAAATAGAAATTTAAATGATTCTGGAAGGCCTTACTCAGCATCCAGAAGCGGGCAAGATTGGAGATAGTACTGTTTTTACAAGGTAATTAGTTCTTTATTTTTTCTGCTGGTAGTCTCTGGTTACAAACAATATTCTTGGTGTAGAAGTTGTAGATAGGTATGCTGGATGTGGAAATTGTCGAAATACACTGGCTTAACCTGACTAATGGGGTGTGCTCTTGAAACTGCTATGAACTGATATAGGGGGAATGGCCAATTTAGGTAGAGTGCATCGTAATTCTGGTATTAGTAGCTTGGAGTAGGGGAGCTTGTTAGAAACAAAATACTAGTAATAGTGCAATTAGAGAGAGAAAAATAAGGTTTGGTGAAATTGTGAGTTTTATTTTTCTAGTTTGTTATTGTGTCAAGTCACTCAAAAACTAGACAATCTTCCTTTGTTTTCTGTAAATTTCCAAGTTATCAATCGAAGTTCATTTTCTTCAATCACCATTTTGCATCTGACCAAGTTATGTCTGTTCATCAGCTAAAAACTGAAAAGCAATGAAATTATGTAATACTGTCCAGCTTTAATCAATTTTTAAAACTGCGGCAATTGATACAGTATTATGAAATAAAGACTGCATCATGTCTCTCTGAGTAGTTCGCAGATGCTCGCAATATGTCTTGAGAACTCTTTCTTTTTCTTTTTTTTTTAAAAAATTTTTGGAACTTGGGACTTAGTTTTTTTGGTGCTAAGAGAGCCACAAGGGCAGGGATGAGAATCGATCCTGGGATCTCCTGGAATCGGGAAGGGAGCTTTAACCACTTGAGCTATCCCTCACTCTCACATGGGACTTAGTAAATAGCTCTTTGTTAATGTGTGTGGCTCTTTCTAGGCTAAAATTTTCAAACTGGATACATAAATATTTTATATATATCTGATGGTGTTATGGTGACTGTCAGGATTATCTTGCCAGTGAGAATGGAAGTCTCATCCACAAGCCAGGCACCTGTTTTCAGACCACATTTTGTTGAACCAGTACACGTTATTGGCATTGCTCGGTCAGTGGGCTTAATTGTTTTGATTTCAGAGATGGATTCATAACTTGCTGGGTTGGGATAGCTTCACGTAGTGGCTTCATGCAAGCCTGCCGCACTTCACAGAGATGGATACTGCAACGTTTGCTCGTCCTTGTGACTAAAGCACCAAACGCAAGATTCTGATGTATAAACTCTGCCCGAACATGGTCGGATCAATGAGAAACAATTTGAAATTTAGAAAATGTACCAGTAGGCAAATGCCCGTTAACCCCTTTTAAATGCTTTTGTACATACCTGATCTATAACACCCGAGATTATTATAAATCTCTTTATTTATTTTTTTGACGAGTTTATTTATTATTGTATCTTTTATTTTGAGACAACTTTATTTTAGGTCTCGTTTGGTAGACACAAGAAGTAATTTACCACGGGAAGTCTTAATTCATGGAACATAAATTCCGTTGTCAAATTCATGGGAAGTATGAATTATGTGTTTGATTGACATTGTAGGAAATAAATTCCCATGGTATTAATTAAATTGAAAAAATTCACATGAATAATCCCACCTTTTGGTGATCTTTCCATATTTTAATCCGACATTGTCATAATTACAAAATAATCTCATCTTTATCCCTAATATTTCCCTATTGCACTCTTTTACCTTTCACTTGTTAATCCGGTCACATATTCATATTTTTTTTTACTTTTTTTTTCTATTTTTTTTTAATTCACTCATCCCTCACAGCCACATAAACCACCCCCACCACAGTCCACCCTACCACCACTGCTAACCCTCGAAATCGTAACCGCCGCGAGTGGTGCGAAATGAATGAGAAAGGGATGGAGGGAGGGTGCGAGTGGTTGTCGAGGGAGGCGGGTGGTTGTGAGGGAGGTTGTGGTAGGGCGCTGTTGCAAGTGGTGATGCGGCTCTGCAATTCGTAAAGGAGGGGTTAGTTTTTCAACCCCTTTTTTTGTGCGAAGGTGTTGGGTTGTGAGAGAGGAAGAGAGGGTGGTGAGATGTGTGAGGACAGTGCAAAGGTGGCTACCAGAGGTGTTTGGTGTGGTGTGTGGGCTGTGAGGGAGGGTGATGGTGCTGGGGATGGCACGCTACGAGGGAGGCACGGTTGCGAGGGATGGTGGCGGCTGCGAGGGACGATGGTGGCTACAAGGGACTGTGGCAGCTGCAAGCAATGGTGGGCAAGTGCGAGGGTGATGGTGTGTGAGTTGGTCAGGGTGGTGGTTGTAGGAGGAAAGAAGGAATCAGTTTTTTTTTAAAAAAATAAATAAAAAGAATGAACCATTCAAAATTCGCCACGTGTTCAAATAACCTTTTTAGCAGGTCACCAAGCTTAAGGAACCGGTAATAGTATAATATGGGAAGTTTTGGGTTAAAAGTAGGATTATTTTGTAATTATCGCAAAGTCGGATTAATACGGGAAAACTACCAAAAGGTGGGATTATTCATGTGAATTTTTCCTATTAAATATTATGTTTTGTAATTGACTCCCTTTGTTGAATTAATGCGTTCTGTAAATTACCTTATCTTTTTCTCTCTCTTCCTCTCTTTCATCATCATTCATCAACATCCTTCATCAAATCATCCCCGTAAAAAAAACCTTCAATCATCACCATTTAATTTCATCACAACCAATTAAAAACACCACAAATAACTCAAACCATCTACTTTCAATAACACTCCATTGAATTTCAATTGTCATATTCAACATCGAATCATGTCTTGACTTGCTTTATCAGCTTCACCATCGAATTTCAGCATCAAATTGTTCTTCATAGAATCACATTCAATGGTAAAGTTTCTTTGATTTTGTGGGAAAAATAAAAATTTTGAAAAAATTTTGATTGATTTTGTGGGAAATTTTTTTACCCTTGATTTTGTGGGGGAAAATCTAATCTTTATTTAGGAAAAAACTAATTTTGAATTTGCCAAAAATCTGATCTTTCATTTGGAAAAAATCTTATCAAAAACTTTACCTTGTCAATTAAAGCTGTTAGTCTTATACTCAATCAAGATGGCGGTGCATACAATCTAGTGTGGTTCGTTAAAATCTCTATTATATAAGCCAAGGGAGGAGCAATGGTATCCCCCTTGGAATATACTTTTTCACCCTTTTTAATAACATAAATTTACTTGAAATGCTTTTAATGCTTTACTTCCTAATATACAGTTTTGTGTAATAAGGAWACTTCAACACAATTATGAATAAATAGGGAAATTTATGTTTTACAAAAATCACACAACTAATTTAAATAATTTTCAATCAATTACAAACCAAAAATTCCATAATTTTTTATAACTAATTAAACATTAAATTGCAATAACAATTATATTTTGATTTTTTTGGAACAAAATTTCATAATTGTTATATAGATTGAGGTAGTGTATATTATCAACTAATTAAATATTATAATAATTAGATTAAAAAATTTGTCACTGCACGCATCGCGTGTATAAAGAGCTAGTATACATAATCCGAGCCAGTCCTTGATAGCTATCAACTAAAGAAAAACTACTGTAGTTCTTGTCAATTGTGAGCCATTATTAATCAAACTAGTATTTTGACCCGGACAATACTCCGAGTTAACACTTGTTTTAATAAATAAATAACAACCAAATTTAATTTCTAATGTTACAAATTATTTTCTCATAAAAAAACTTACAAATTATTTTTAACAAAATCATACACGTTATTTAAAAAAAAATTCAAGTATACTTACAAGTTACAATATACCAACAATATACTCATACAAGTCACGATTTCATGCATTTTATAACATTATAAATAATATAAAATATAATAGAAATTAAATAAAGTAATGCGTATCTAAAATTTTTAAATAAAACAAAGCCAATAATATATTTTGTTTATATTCCGAAGGAGAGAAAAACAATACGATGAACGAAAAATTGAATGAATTGTTTTATCTACTCCGTAGTAAAAAAAATAGTTAAGATTTTTTTATTCGGAAAAATATAATTAAAGAAACCTTTTAAAACTAAATAAAAAAACTTATAAAACTAAAAAAGGAAAAAAGAAAAGAAAAGCAAAAAAATCTTTTAATAGAAGAAGGGAAAAAAATGAAAATTTTATAAAAGTAAAAAGAAAAAAATAATAAGAAAATGACACATGTCAAAAATGTATGTAAAATCAAGTTATTAAATATAGTATAGATTAATAATCATGGGAAAAGGAAATTAACGAGGGGTACTCGGTGAATGAATTCCCCCATAGCATAGGAACCGAATGAATTCCCTCATAGCATAGGAATTAAATTACCACGGGAATTCTGAATTTCCGACAAAATGGAAACCAAACAATGCAACACCACATCTATTCACTTCCAAGGAATTCTAAATTCCAAGGGTTAACAAAATCTTATATTTGCGACTTGTGAGGTTTTACGTTTGTTTATTTAATAAAGGGTCATGATATATATAATCTTTACGTCCTGTTTGGTTATTGGGATTAATTGGTTGGAATAAGTATTGATTTTTAGTGTAATTTAAATAGAAAAAAACTCTTAAATCACACGGGGAATGAAGTGCTCACAACTTTATCTTCATGGGAAATAATCTTACATCAAGCTTATGTTTTTCTCTCCATGGAGACATAATTTCTTAGGAATTTCATTACCACTCAAGGGAGTGTTATTGAGTGAGAATGAAAATTTAAGAAGAAAATTGGACTTTTTGGGATGAAATTCCATTACTATGGGAATGAACATGATAATTTTTCACAAATTCATTCTCATTACCCCCATTTACTACCTACAACCAAATGGGGCGTTAGGGTTATTCATAAGAATTAAATATATTTCCTAATAGAGTACTCCCTCCGTAACGCAATAAAAGCAACAATTGACTTTTCACGTATTTTTGGGAAGATATTTAACAACGTAAACGAGCAAATCAGTTAAAATAATTTTAACACAATGAAAAATAGGATTATAAGTTTATTGTGTTAAAATCATTTTGATTAATTTGATCGTTTACTATGATAATTCTATTCCTCAAAATGCGTTAAAAATCAATTGTAACTTTTATTGCGTTATGAAGGAAGTATAAAATTGAGAATTTATGACAAAATTACGTGTCGATGTTAGACATGCTTATTTAGGGTTGTAGCTATCAATTCCTTTAATAAATTATCATTAATTAGAAGGGTAAAAGATAGCAACAATCATATTAATAAACTTATTTTATAAAAATTTCATGACTTATGCATAATTGCAAGGATCATTTTATGACGGCCTTTTTTTTTAAACGAGAATGACGACCTTGTTATTTAAAACTACTCAGTTTTAGACAATTTTTGAAACTTTTCTATTCCTAACTATTCCTTTCGTTTTTTTTGTTTGTTTTGTTTAAAATCGGGGAGAGAATATAATAAGATTCTTACTTGAAAATGGAGTTATTGACTTTTTATCCAGTATAATGAGAAAAAGTAATAAATGTGTGTTGGAAAGTCAATTTTGGGTGTAATCTAGATGGTGATTGATGTTTTATTTAATATGATAGATGAAAAATAATAAATATGGTTCATTTTTTTTTATAGAAAATGTGGATAAAGTTAAAAATAGAAAAAATTGGGATACTTTATCCCCCTGCCTTTTGCCCTGGGCCGGGCATGTAATATTTGTCTTGTAGCTTGGGTGTTAGGGCTAGGCCTGTCAATTCGGATCAACAGTTCAGTTATGGTTGAACCCAAACAGTTCAGTTCAATACAGTTCAGTTCAGTTCAGTTTAACGATAAATCAGTTCAGTTCAGTTCAGTTCAGTTGATAACAGTTCAGTTCAATTCAGTTCGACCAAGTTCAGTTCAGTTCAGTTCAGTTTTGGACGGATTGAAACAGTTCAGTTTAGTACAGTTCAGTTCAATTCAATTAAAACGAAGTTCAGTTCAGTTCAGTTCAGTTTTGGTTGGTATCGTTTCAGTTCATTTCAGTTAAAACGAATTTCAGTTCAGTTCAGTTCAGTTTTGGTTGGTATCGGTTCAGTTCAATTCCAGTTTGACCAAGTTCGGTTCAGTTCAGTTCAGTTTGGGCGGATTGAACAGTTCAGTTTGGTACAGTTCAGTCAATGCAGTTAAAATAAAAGTTCTGTTCAATTCAGTTCAGTTCAGTTTTGGTTGATAACAATTCAGTTCAATTCGGTTGAAGCAAATCCAATTCAATTCAGTTCAGTTTGGTTGGTATCGGTTTAACTCAATTCAGTTGAGCCGTGATTCAATTCGGTTCGGTTTTGGTTGGTAACTTAGTGTCGTTATGAGAACAAGATAAATGTCATTGAGTTATGAGTATAAGATGTCAAAGTCAATTAATCAACTCTGTATAAGATCAAAGTAAACTCCATATGATATCGAAGTTAATTATTTGATGCTTTACGACATACATCTCTTTAAGGAGATAAATGATTGTATCAACAGTCTAATAACGATAGAGTTTCATACATTTAGCATGAAAGGCATATTAGATGTTTGATTGTGTAGGTTATAGTTGATTTATTAGTTGATATCTTAATGTCTACATTTATAGATGATTGAGAAGCAAGAGTATCTAATTCGATTAGTCTTAGAATGAAGTTTCTAATAGCAATCATTAACTTAAGTTTTGTTCAACTTTTTTTGGATTATTTTAACTCTCTAGTGATGTAATGATTTATGAAATGAGATCAAAGTTGGAATTGATAGGTTGCAAGTTGCAACCTGCAACAACAATACTTATGAAGTTATAAACTTTAATGATCTGATTTGCTTGTGTAATTATCATTTATGTTAAAAAGAGTGTCCTTTTTAAATCTCTATAAACTTGTTCATAGTATGAGCAAATTTTCAATAATTGATTTCATCAAAGTGTTATAAGATAACAATGGAAATATGTATTACGTAATATACGAGTAACTCATATATACTTTATCATCTTTTATGTGTCATTAGTTTATTACCATTAACTTAACATTATCCTCATATCAAATTCAATTTACTTATTTTTCATTACATTACTATCTCATAATCTCCTTCAAAAAAAATAAAATAATGTTTATCTCAAAATCTCAACAAATTACTTATATATTAAATATTAATCAAGTGTAAATTATCTAATTATAAAGTGTAAATTCTCTAATTATTTATTTGGTTTATTTTAGTTTTATTTCAATTAAATTTAGTTTCATTTTGTTTTAGTTCAGTTAATCACAGTTCAGTTTCAGTTTTTCAGTTTTAGTTTATTACTTTATTAGGTTCAGTTAATTTTAGTTTCAATTAAGTTCAGTTTCAGTTGATTACGGTTCAGTTAAGTTCAGTTTCAGTTAATCTCAGTTCAGTTAAGTGTTCAGCTTTTAGTTAAGTTCAGTTCAGTTAATTTTAGTTCAGTTAATTTCAGTTTCAGTTAAGTTCAGTTCAGTTAATTTCAGTTCAGTTTCAATTTTATATTATCAGTTAAATTCAGTTTCACTTTGACTCAGTTCCGTTAAATTCAGTTACAGTTCATTTCAGTTCAGTTAATTCAGTTATATATGCAGTTTATTCAGTTAAATAATCAGCTTGATAACCAAATTGACAGCCCTAGTTAGGGCATGTTTAATCTTGAGATTCACTCTCACAATTTAAACTCTGCCATGTTAGCTTTTACCTACTTTTTAACCATTCAGACTCATACAAGTTTTTACACTTTATCCCTGAGACTCTATTCCAGACTCACTTAAAATATCTCCAAATATTTTTTAATCTATAAATTATCAAAATATCTAGAAATAGGATTAAAATAAAAAGATAAAAACAAAATTCTTAATATGTAGGGTCCACATGAGGGTCTCAATGTGAGTTTCATTTTCAAAAACTCACTTTTAGACTTCCACTAGTCTTTAATCACAATATTGAGACTCATTTAGAGATTAGGGATAAATATGCCCTTATGTCTTGCAATTCAGATTTTAATTTCCATTCGAAATGTGAGAAGCTAGGCAATACACATTTAATGTTTGCGGATGACTTGTTGTTGTTTTGTCGAGCTGATATTGTGTCTTTACGCCTCTTGCTTCATGCTATTACTCTGTTCTCCAACTCTTCTGGTGTAATCCCCCGTAATTTTGGATAATTATAATTATATTTTCTTTAAAATACATTATGAATATTTTACAAAAACGATATATTTTGTTTAAATTATAGATATATTACAAAAGATATCTTGTTTAAACAGTTTTATTTTATGATTACTTGATCTTGATTTTATTTATCAAAGTTTTACAATCAAATTATATGCAATTGTTTTAGGTTTAATCTCTCATGAATTACTAGTAATATGAATTTGTTTTGATGATTTCAATTAGGATAGGAATTTTCAGATTTAATTAAGATTGAAATTAGGGCTTTAAATTGYGGTTTTTGATTGTTTGATGATTTAATGGTTGTTTTGTGATGTATGAGTTGTATGAAATCAAAAGTTGAAATTTTTGGGGCTTTAAACAAAATTTCAGATTTGATTAAGGGGTTTTGATGATTTTAAATAAGTTTTAGTATGAATTGAACTTGTTTATGAAAACTATAATATACATTATGCAAGTCTAGACCTTTTTTATACAAGTTTTAATAAATTTCAGATTTTTCATGATAATTTTTGAAGTTTTCTAGTGTTAAAAACAATGGTTTTAAATGCACAAAATCGTGGTTTAATATATTGTATCCTTTAGTAAAATTATTTTGAATTTTTGAATAATTTTGGGAGAGAAGAAAAAAATTCCAGATTTATTAAGTAAACTAAATGGGCTGAATTTCTTATTTAAAAACTGAATTTTTATGATTTTTCGAGCTTAGGCTATAATATAATATTATACTATCAATGGGGTTTTTAATGAAGAGTAAAAACATGTTTTTTAGCAACTTTTGAGGCACATTAAAATCACTTAGGATTGCTGTAAATTTAAAGTCAAGTGTGTTGATTCGAGTTTTGTAAAATGATTAGGGAGGACTCGTACAGAGTCGATTTCTGAAGTATTGGATTGACTTTTATTCAATGGCTCAAGGTACGTACTACTTGCGAAATCCTTGATGTATTGTATATGTATCCTTGATGTATATGTTTCTTGGAATTGTTTGGGAGTCACAAATAAATCCTCTATTTGTGTATTGGATCGATAATTGTGAGACCGTGGATGTTGAAGAATTGGTTTATTCATGAGTTTGATATGAGGATTGATATTAGTCTATTGCCTATAATAAGTTGGTTTGGTCTGTTGGGTTTAAGTGGAGTCAAGTAAAACTTGCTTCATGAGGTTGTCTATAATATAAGGATGAATTAAGTGGGGTCAAGTGTAACTTACCCCATGAGGTTATTTTATTACTCGTTCATTGATATGATGTGTGAATCGAGTAAAGGGAAGTATTCAAGTCTTATTTGACAGGTTAGTTGCTGTCAACAGGTTTATTAATTAAAGGAACAGATTAGTGTTAAAAAGAGTTTCGATGTGAAATGTGGTCGTGTTTGTGAGTCATCGTGAACGTGCTATAATTAACTGTTAAATAAATTACGAATGAGCAATAAAACTCTGGATTTGTTGCACGTCTAGATTATTGACAATCAGGGTTGGGGTTGCGATTTATTCGCTTCCTTCCTAGGCCGTCTGATCAACGCGTTTCTTTTATATTTATTTAAAAACGGATTTTATCCAAAATGGGGTTAGTTTGAGATCTCATCTAACTGTGGTGACGGAAGTCGCGCCCGTTCGCCATCTGGTTATTGAACTTTTTGATGCCTTTCGACGGGGAGGCATGGGGATGAACTATGTCACCTTTGTGTGTCTGGTTCGAATTGTGGCACCTTGTGTTTCTGGTTGAATTGTGGCACCTTGTGTGTCTGGGATTGGACAACCTTGTCTGTTGCTCATATCATAGCAAATGTAATAAGATATATTGAGTCATTTGTTGGAATCGAGTAAGCTAATCTGCAGGTACACTCTGGTCAACAAGAGTAGTTGATGATTTTGGGATTGTATTGTATATAGAGAGCTGTATGTAATATTTAGTTGATGGTTCTGGTTTGAGTTTGGGATCAGCTGTATATATGTATAATGTTGTTAAGTGGTTATGAAACACCACAGTTTGGGTTTTCTTTTGTTTTAAGCAGTGTCGTAACTCGGTATGTCCAGTTTTAGGGGAGATGCTGTCCGTTTGTTTTCTGATTTCGTATTGTATGTACTCAGCTTTGCTGATTGTGTGTTTTGTGGTGTTTGTTGTCGTCGACGCTTTCTTTTGGTGGACCTGTGATGATCCTTATTTCATTTGGAAATTATGGGGAGCGAATTTCTCACAGGTTTAGCAATAAAGTAACTAAGACTTGGATGGATGGTCTGAGTGGAGAGCCGAAGTACCTTGATAGTTTTTATACGTATCGTAGACTCTTCAGAACGTTTTTATATTTCGGATTTGCGATGTTTTAAAAGAAAAAGGATTTTGCCTTGGTTGCAAATAAGGGCCGTAATGGTTCCAACTTGTTAAACAAGTCTTACGTATTGGGATTTTAAATACCTTTGTTTGAAATGTTTGCGCCAACTTGATTTCCGCTGCAATTTGTGATTTTAGCCTAAACGTTTTAACACGTGGCGGTGACAGTGCCAATGATTCTCCGTATTTTAGTTTATTTATTTCATAGGTAAAGGTGGAGAATTATTGGGGTGTTACAAAGTGGTATCAGTTTAAAAGCCAGAAAATTTTCCTTTCAATCTTTTACAAACCCCGTTTTGTTTCAAAATCTCTCTTCTAGAAAAACAACAAAATATTATTTTACGAACCCAATATTATAAGATATCTTCCTTTCTTCAACAAATTCGGTGAGATTTGGGTAGTTTAGAAAGGGAACGTTTATGTGTTTCATTTCACACTTTTTGTGCTTGTTTGGAATAATTGTTCTATGTTTTAATTCAATTTATAAATGTTTGTATGGTACATCAATTTCGTGTCTTGTTTCTATTAAAGTTGACATACCTCAATTACGATTTTCCTTTTACCAAAACTTTTGTTAACCGACTTTTCGGTTCCCGAGGACGTAACTCTCTTTTAAGGGGTTAATGATGTGCTAATTTTTTTTTTAAAACAAAACCACTTATTTCGCGAAATAATTTTTGCTGCAAAATAAAACCCTTATGATTCATTCCAAGAACATACTAAATAAACCACCACACACACCACAATTTTCTTGTCGGCGCTGTTCCTGAAGTCCTTTATAATATCAACCATTCACCAGTAACAAAACAAGAGACTCAACGCTAGCCACTAATATTCTCGTTCTTACATGTTGTTTTGTTTCCTTTAAAACAAAATAAAAATAAAAATAAAACTTCATTTGATTTAATTATGTTTTGGTTTACATTATTGTAGTATTCTGCCTACGCTCGCGTTATTTTAGTAGAGGGAAGTTAATTACATGTCAGGTATGTCCACACAAGAAATAGAAAAACCGAAGGACGACGTCATAGAAACGATGGATAACATTTTATTTTCCCTCCCGAATCCACCGGAAGAGTTTCAACGCTATATACGGGAGTATAAAGCAGCGCAAGATAAGGAAGATAAAATTAAAATTTTCCAAAGAATTTTGGATGACACCGCGTCAAGTGATTCTTCGAAAAGAGAAGAAGACGAAGTCAATGAGGTAGTCGACGAAATTGTTAACCCAACTGAAGGAAAAAGGAGCACTCGAAATCCGAATCCATTCTATAGGGATGTCACCATCGAAGACTCGGACGAGGAGAACGATACTGACTTTGATGAAGAACGTTACGATGAGAAACGGATAGACTTTCTAATGTCGTTCCCTAGTATCTTAGGAATTACCGTAGATCGCTAGAACATTCCTCGCCTTATTCCCTAGTATGTAGTATAATTGGTTGATTTTAGGATTTCAATAAGTAACAATGCTACAATACTTTATCTCTCATTTTACATTCTATATTACCCTATTCTCGTTTGAAACAAATAAAAGATAACACGTTTTACTAAAGTTATTAAAAGGGTATTTTCATTTTTAGATATTCTTTACTCATTTATCATTGATAACAATTTATGAATAAATTTATTGTTGCACGCCCAGCTTTTATTCTAATTTTCTTTTATCCCGTTGACAACTATTTTGGATATTTCATTAAAACTTCTATATTACCTTATATGATTTTGTTATCAACATATTTTATTCTTGACGTACTATGRCTATTCCAACATTTTTGGATACTTTGTGTTTCAATCTTATTATTTTACTAGATTATTATTAAAATTCTATTTTTCGATATTATCTCATTTTTTCCTGTGCACTGAGCTCGTGCCTAACCATTATGTGTTTCACTTGCTTGGAGAATTATTTCCAATTTAATGCTTAA
>SNQN01001069.1:10464-107942 GCA_008642245.1 Bassia scoparia
AAAGAGAGAGATTATTCCCCATTTCGACCACCACTACCCCAATTTAGGTTTCGAAATTGACCACCACCAATCCCCAATTTCGAAAATCGCACACCATGCTATTCGCATCGTTCGAAACCACCACAAAACCGAAACCCTATCCCCAATTTCGAAAATCACTCAATTGAAACCACCATCAATTCAATTTAGGGTTTTCATTTTCAATTGGGGATTTTTTGATTTTAAACTTGCAAAGGGCGTAACTACTGAATACAACTCCAACTTAAGCAATTCTCGGAGCCTATTTCATGTATTTTTCCAAGATCTATAACTTTCACGAATAAATCATGTCCAAAAAATGGGTGGAAGTCTGAGAAAATGCCATATATGGTTCGCGAATGGTGTTGGATGTTCTGTGGTTATCTGTGGGTGCTTCCTTGTTCTGCGGTGGTGCTGGTAGATTGCTCCGATGGAAAGGCAGTGGTCAGTGATAGGTGGTAGTTGACGCCGAATGGTGGTGGCTTAGTTGCTTGAGTTAACGGTGTTAGAGTAAAACCGTTAAACGATAGTGGTTCGCAAAGTTTCAAAAAAAAGGAGTAATTGTTTTTCTTTAAAAAAAATGGGTAGTTATTTCTAAAAGTTGACAAAAGTGAGTAGTTGTTGGCATTTTTCTTTTTAATTAATATACAATTGTATATATCTATTATATTAAAAGAATGTATCTATTTGTAACCCCTCTCACAACTCACCAAAAACACTCCCTCCAAAAATCCTTTTACTCTCATCACTTCCCTCCAAAAACTCCCTCTTCCTTTTAAAAAACTAAACACATGTTATTTAAAAAAAAAACCCACCCGTACAAGTCGGAGTTGTAACTAAACATGTTATTAAATATCATTGTAACTACCATTGACAACATGTTATTTGATAAAAAATAAATAAAAAAAAATAAACTAAAACAACATGTTATTAGATATCATTATAACTATCCACATCAAAAAAATATCATTGTAAGTTTGTAACTATAACTTAATTTATTTGTGTATGGAGTAAAATAAATAAGATAGATATCAATGATTAGAAATTGAAATAACCATAATATACCTATAAAATTTAAATTTATTGTTAACGCATGTTAAATTTTGACGGAATTAATATGACTTTTTGTTTATAAACTGATCAAATAATATATAATATGAGTTTATCATATAAATTGATTAACAAATTGATCAAATATATACGATAATATGAGTTGATGTATAATTTAAAATCGAATTTAAAACGCATAACTATTATGTTTCTCTTATAAACCTTTATGATTAAAATCCTTATAAGACATCGATATAAAAATCTTTTTCGAATTATATAGGTAGTATGTCATTTTTTCCGTGCTATTGCACGGCGTTAAATCTAGTTAATCTAATAACGTTTACTAAAGCAATCCCCACCTCCAAATTTTTCCCTCCCAAAATTCCCTCCCAAGTACACTATTTATTATTCCATAAAAAAATGTAATACATATTAATGAAGGTTAATAAATGTGTATTGAGTAAAAGTTTATAATATGTATTAATTCATATGGAGTATAACTATAAAAAACATTTTTTTTGTTGAAAATAAAATCTTATTTTAAATAATTAAATTTTAATGATATAAAACATACATTAACAAAAGTAAAATGTCATAAGTTATAAACTCACAGAAATATTATATGAAACGCGAAACGGGGAGGAGTACAACCCCTAGTTGCAAGTTTGCTGTAAAACAATTGTTTTTATGAGTGCATATAACATTGTCAGATTGTCTAATACTCTCTCGTTTTTTTGTTGTTCCAGTTTCTTATTTGGGATATTTTTAAAATAGTTGTTCCAAACCAATCTAAAAATAACTTTTTCACATTTTACCTACTTTATTTACTCCTAACATTAATGTCTTACCCTTTTCTAAAGTCAACTTTCATTACTTTACCCAATCTTTTCACCCAAATTACTATTTCCCATAAAATTTCATTCACACATTTACTCTTTTACCTAACTTATTCAACTTTTTACCACAAACTTACTCACTATTTTATTCAATCATCAATCTCTTAAAACCGTTCCATAATAGTATGGACTTAAAAAACGGAGGGAATATACAATTGCATGAAAGAAAAAGTAACAATGTTACGGAGTATTCATTAGTGTAGTTAGTTGGGATTTGGGAATAGTTGTGTCATGGCCCTGATTATTATTGCATGTGTTTTTTGTTCAATTAGCACACAATTTTTTGCGTACGGTTGCAAATGGCATGCTAACGTATGCAACTCAAGGTCGAATAATTGATCTTGTCTATGTCCACACAATTAAATATTATCCAGATACAATTGATATTACCATGAGAAGTATAAACATATTAAAACTATTAGGATAAGAACTCGATCAAATAATATAATAATCCAAAAGAATTTATATTATTAGTTAAAAAAGGATAACATGGGACAAGGATGATCCCCTACTGTAGAGAAAAAAAGAAAAGAGAAAAATGATCGTCTATGTAAATAAAAAGGCTACCTAGTGCGTAGTGCCTATGTAATTTAAAGTTTTCTATATAAATTTAAAAGTATTTGTGTTTAATCGGGCTTCTTTCTCACCCAACTTTGATAGATTTATCATCCCACGACCCACATTACACAGTGACAACAGAAAAGACACATATATTAGGAGCACCATAGGAAAAACACTGTAGGTGCACTGCACACAATTAAAAACGTGGGAGTGACCACGGTATCTCTAGTCAGTAGTCCCTACACTAGTACGATGGAAGCAATCAAGGATACTTCCTATATAATCATGTGCATTATTGCCCTCCTTTTTTTCATCCTCTTCATTAATCAGGGAAGAATTGATTGATTGAAGATGAGCATGAAGTGGGATGAATGGGTTGAAGCATCTCTTTCCAAATACAGTCTTTGAATTTGCTTCGTTCTCTTAGACCCATTAGTCTGTCCAACAAATTCCCCGACTCCCTTTCCGATGAATGCCATGTTTGACAATTGCGTGAATGGGATCGTTCTACTGTCAAGTTATGGTTTCTGACACTACTTTTCGCCTTGGCTCAATCATATTCCTACTCGCGGTATGTATATATACTAGTGTGCCCGGTCCACTTTAAATATTGTTTTGTCATTTGTGAATATTTTCCTTAGTTTTGTGCTGCAGTGCCTCGAACGGTGTGCATAATGAACTTGATTTTAAAAGGTTTGCCACTTACAAGTTAGTTTAAGTGTTTACCTCATACAAGTTGTTATTTTAAGTGTTCACCTCATAGCAATGTGTAATGGTTCCAACCAAATTAAGGATGATAAGTTTGTGGGTGAGATTATCGTAAGATCCCTTATTCATAATTGTCAATTCAAGTTTGAGCTTGAGTTGAGACGTCAAGAAACTCCTTGCCATAGTTATATCAAATAAAAAACTTCAACTATGTTTTTGTCGTACATCAAAATGAAAACATTATTTTTTAATCTCTCCATAGGCCTTATATTCTAACTTAATTATGAAGTATGGAGTATATACTTTGTATTCAATTTTGGGTAAGGACAAAGAGCAATCAACTCCAAACTTATACGAAGTAAATATACTTATAGATTACAGAGTATAGCCTCCCATCAACCATTAAAAAATCGTCTAGATGTACGGGTACCAAATATTCGGAACATAAACAATTTGAAAGTGGAAAAACGAAAAGAGAAAGAAAAAGAAATTAGAACCCCACACATAAACATGTCATGAGATATCCAAAACATACATACAGTATAATGCATTTCAATGTAATACAAAATTATAATTGGCGAGGTCACAAAACACATTTTAAAAAAATAATCTTAAATGCTATTTGCAGCAACTGTGAATTGGCGACTATGGCGAGTTTATCCTATCCAAGTGCACAATAATGTAAAAGATAAGAACAATGATATAAATACAAAGAAAGGGTTTAAGTGTTTAATGATCTCGAAACTCATGGTGGCATGGATTCTCCATACTGCAACTTGTATCATGTTGACTATTCTCAACGTATATTTAAGTATTCCTGCAAAATTTAAAGAATGCAATTACAAGGAATAATTTATTCTAAGAACGTAGCAAAAGAGTGAAATGAGTATAGGTTCTAGATTTAGATGGAAATTTCTAGTCGAAGAAACACTAAGCACATTCAATTTTAATGCAGTAATAAGTGTTTAGACCCTAATTTTTTTAGAAAAAATTAAAATAAATTCTAAAGAAATGGGTTTAAGCAGTAGCCCATGTCGTTGTCCATGTTACGTATAGGTTATTGAGTAGAATGCTCCCCAAATGAGAGATATACTTCGTATATAGATTCCGGAAGTTCATGCCTAGTGTAATTAGACAAGGTGTATTACAGATTTTCATAAACAATGAAGTTGGCTTGTAGTGAAGAGGGGGAAAAGGGATGGTGATGCCTAGGGTGACTACACTGATAAGAATCACTGTGACAAGGATAACCTAATTATCAATACTCAGCCTAGCAGTATTATTAATGTCTTCCTAATATGGTGAAGCAGCTAGTAGGATAACTAAAATATCAAAGTAATTAACTTTAATTAGCAAGGCATCATAGTCACTTACATAAAGCCACCTTAGAGTGCATTTCATTATTGAGATTCTTTTGGTAATTGATTAGGCTTACTGCAAAACAAAGAAACAATGCAGCAGAGCCATTGGTACCGTGATAAGATCTTACCTTTAATAGTTTTAATCACTGGTCCTAGTACCAATGCAACCGATGGTGATGCACAGATTGCCTACAGCATGAGGAGCCTGCTTCTCCACATGCTTCTTAAAGGAGCAGAGTCCTTCAAAGTAGAAGCACATGGCTTCCCCTGCCAAGGAATAAATCAGCTATATAATATATATTGGCAGGTTATCAAAATCAGTTATTGGCCACCAAGCAAACTAAACAGCAAGTGCATTAAATTAACTTTGCTTAAATTATGAATAGGAAAAATAACAATCATCATAGAATTCCAATGATCAAATATCAAAAACAACAAATAAAAGCAAAAAGATCTAGCCTTTGAAGATGTAAAAACAGAAATCTGATGTAATTGCTTCTCTGATAATTTAATCCTACAAATTAGCTAAGACCCATACAAAGCCCAAATCATGAACTTAGAGAGTATACTCTATAGTCTATACCAACATGTAGCTCCTACGACAACTCAAAAGTTTAACCACATCTTCATTCTATAAGTGAGTAACCTATCACATTGATCACTATAACTTAACGGTTCAATGATCAGGTTAGAAAGAAACCCGCCTGAAAGGACATGATACCAAATTAACATGAAAGCGCCATTAACCTGCACTTCACTGGAAAAATGTTACTTTTTCTTCAGTAAAAACACCCCAAGCAAATAATGAAAGACAAAGTGTACAGATATCTTCTCGGTCATACTCATACAGTCATACATGGCCATTGATCTTACTTGGCTTTTGGGTTATAAACTGCAGAAAAATAGCTTTTGTGAATTTGAGTTATATAATGCTTTCAATCAGTATTCAGTTCTAATGAATTCAGCATTTTACCAAGACCAAAGCAATTAATATAAAAGCAAAAAAATTGGGAAAATTATTTGGAAGGCATGCTAACATTATTCAGTTTCATAGATGATGCCAATATCTTCACACTGTGCATTGTGTGCCACTCAGGAATGTTACACTTAGGAGGAGGATGTCTTACACATAAATTTCATAAATCTCTACATTACAAGAACTATCAGAAACATGTTTACTCTTAGATGTTGAATTCTAATGCAACTACTATCAGAAGCATCCATGAAAATGATTACTCAAAAGAACAAATCTGACAGCAATCACAGCATAATAAGAAGTGTAACCAGGGCACTTGTAAGATGGATGAAAAGGGATATTTGGTCAATCAAAAGTAAACGAAATACCATATATAATCATTTAATATCTCGGAGGACAGAATCCAACCTTTCTAATAGTCGCTTATTTATAACTAATACACTGTAACATAGATCTTTACTAAAGTAAAATTCAACCCAAATCCTAAAACCATAATTGAACTCTTACATTGAATCCAAGCAACAAAAGTCCCAAACCAAATCAATTTCAAAAATCCCAATCAACAAAACATAAGCCCTAAAAAATAAATCAAACCAATAGATGAACATACCTGTAAACAACACAATATCCTTCCTGTTCATTATAGGTATTAGGTAGCACATCTTCATCGTAATCCTTAATGGAAACTGAACCTGAAACTGAGAAAAAAAAATAGAATGGACACCAAAATAGCTAGCAGAAAAACGAATTAGCAAAGTAATTAACTTTTAATTAGCAAGGCATCATAGTCACTTACATAAAGCCACCTTAGAGTGCATTTCATTATTGAGATTCGGAGGGAGTGGAGAGGAAATTTATGTGAATGACCCCCGGAATAATCACATTTGGTTCATGTTAGCCGACCCCACATATGGGATTAAGGCTATGATTGATTGATTAGGCTTACTGCAAAAACAAGAAACAATGCAGCAGAGCAAACAAAGAAACAACGAAAAAACCCCCAAATCCACAATAATTGGATTTTCAGAATGACAATTTAACAACAAAAATAAAATTAAAAACTAAAATCAAGATTAAGTGCTTACTTGCAAATTAGCGAGCTCATCCTCTTAGCCATCTCCACGACATCCAATATCCCCACAGCCAAAACCCCAAAAGTAGCATATCTGAGTTCTCGTGTCATAGGTTGCAAGATCTGCGCTCTTCGATTCCTTTTCGGCCCACATCCACGACAACAATTGAAAACACCAACACTTCCACTGCACACGCACCAAAAGATGCCTTCTCGCACCCCCTGGGTTGCATGCGGTGATCGACAATGCCCACAAACGCCGCACCTCAAAAAAGGGGCATTCTTGATTGTTGGTATTCTGAAATTGGACTGTGATGCTTTAAAAAACACGACGAATGAATGATTGGGAAAACGGAGGTGAAAGCATGAATGAATTCATTGCCTAAAAACCGAGCAAAAGAGGACGCATGAAATCGCAAAAACAGATGGAGTGGTCAACGTGGCAAGTGTAAGGGCTGAATTGTAATTGCCAACAAAACGAAGGGCAAAACCGTCTACTCATTGTTCATAAGCTTAGAGGCTTTTTTTTTTGTTGGGATATAATGAATATAAGTACACACACATTATTCTCTCAGCTCATTTCTTTGATTTTGATATGATGAGCATTTCATCACGTTTTAGTCTTTTTAATTCTCATCTTTGAATTGTCCATATTAAACTTGCTAATGCCTAATGGGCAGTTGAAATGAACACACTGCGCTTTCATGTAATGGGTTGGAGTTAGGTTATGTTTCTTTGCACTAAATCTAAATCCTGTTGAATTATTTCATGTAATGGGTTGCAGTTCAATTTGATTCAGTTCAGTTTTTTAACTCAATTTATCTCTCATAAAATATTCAATTCAGTTCAGTTCAGTTAATGTAAACGGACCCTTAGTGTATGTGTGTTTTATAAAGGTTAATTGCTATGTATTAAGACACTTGTTGACGGAGCAAAGTGTTGATTGAGATATAATGTCATATGTAAGTGATGTTTAGCATATAATGACATGTGTATATGTTTTTGGGACAAAATAACARGTGTATGTGTTTTTCGAGATATAATGACATGTGTAATTGTTGAATGACATATGGTGTTGCTTAGTTCATTAGTTGCTTACTTGCTTATGTGACTTTTGGCAACAACAATAGTGGGAGGAGTGACATTACTGAGTGGTTATGGTAACCACCATACACTCCCTCAATCCCCTTAAAAGGCGGATCCAGRAAACACATGATGGCAAAAATCCTACAAGTAAGGAGGTAGTCGGTAGTTACCATGAAATGGTGGTGGTAAGTTACCAAATAGTGGTTAGTTACTTAGTAGTGTCTTGTGATGAGTAGTGGGTAGTTATCTAGTACGACTAGTAGTGGGAAGTTACTTATGTGGTGAGTAACTACTCATGTAGTGGGAAGTTATTTATCTAGTGGGTGGTTACATGTGCCTATYAATAGATGTGTTAATATGCAACGTGCTTGTTTTTGTAATGATTACGTACTGTAGGTGAAATAATAGGAGGTAATATGTCAATGTCAGTGATCATATGATTCAAAGGATGAAATTGAGATGTTACAATGCTTGTACATTGTCGGGGGAAAGGGAGGAGTGGTTCGAACCTGCACTGTATGGTGTATACTACATAATGTATGGAAACTTCAGTGTTAACCCTTAGCTAAACTAAGGGGGAGTGTRGAGTGTGGGATAGTTTTGATGTAAGAAATGTATTCAAATTAGTGTTTACTTATTATGTTYCTTGATKAGAGTCATAAGTAACGAATGCCATTTTCTTATTAGGGTAACAAATACCCTTGTCAAGCTAATGGAAACAAATTGATCACATATCCTTCCTTGTACCATATAATCGACTTATATGATTCTTCTTCATCTTTSWCATCAATTGACTTCATGACATATCATTTTTGTTAAACTGCTTAGGATCTGTTGAAGTGCCTATAAATGAAGGAGAATCGTGCTCTCGTGGTGGCAGAAAGTTATTGTTGTTCTCTGGAAACGATTACTTGGGCTTGAGTGCCCATCCCACCGTCAGAGCGGCTGCTGTGAAGGTAATTTTGAGAACCACCATTACTTTTATTTTTCATGTGTAATTGCTAATCATGAAAATTAAAGTTCTACAAAATTGACTTTGTCGTTTTGGTGGTGATTTATCGGACAACTTATAGGTACTCCAAGAACATGGAATGGGGCCAAAAGGCTCTGCATTGGCATGTGGATATACAGATTATCATGAACGCTTGGAGGCAAGTTTAGCAGCGCTCAAGAAGAAAGAGGTGTGCTATGATTAACGAATTTTTTTTTACTATACAACCGGTTGTATAATTTACATCCTCATGGTAGAAGTTATCTTATTGTGGATATTGGTACTTTGGAATTAAGATGCTAAATTAATAGTGCTCATAATACAGTATTGAACATGATCCTTGAAATGAGTGGAGATTAGAGAATCAGACCAAACTAGGCAAGATACATGTCATACTCTTATCATAAACGTGTCTTTTAAATTAATTAATAATAAGTCTATGATAATGTAGGATTGTCTTCTTTGTCCAACGGCTTTCGATGCGAATACTGCCTTAATGGTAGCAGTGGGAAGCATTGCCTCTCTTTTGGCTTCTAGCAGGATTCCTCACAAAACTGAAAAGGTTGCCGTCTTCTCTGATGCCCTTAATCARGCATCGATCATTGATGGTCTCCGCCTTGGTGAAAGACTAAATTGTATCGAGACAATTGTCTATCGACACTGTGATATGTCCCATCTCGATGCTCTTCTGTATGTAATTCATTCCAACTTCAAGGCTCTACCTGTATCTTATTAGAAGTGGGGCGGTGATTTTGGCCCTCCTCAAACCATTTTCGCACTTCTCTCCCTCTCACATGAACTGTAAATGCGATTTTTATGGTTTTGACTTCTCATATATGACTTCCTGATTGTAACTTTTAGATCAGATTGCAAAACACCTAAGAAGGTGGTGGTGACAGATAGGTCAGTGTTGCTTGTGCATTTTTTTTTGCCTTTTCTTTTAGTACATGCTTCATCCGTAGTGCTAAATTAGTATTTGAAAATTTTCATTTCTCTGGAAATTATTTACAGCCTATTTAGTATGGAGGGAGATTTCGCACCAATGACCGAGCTAGCAACACTTCGTAAAAAACATGATTTTTTATTGATCATTGATGATGTAAGTATGTTTAATTCACTAATATGATAGCATGATTATTGCACAGAAGAAGCTTCCTGTGACGTCATTGCGATTTTTCCAGGCTCATGGAACATTTGTATGTGGCGAAAGTGGTGGAGGGGTGGATCAGGAGTTCYACTGTGAAAACGATGTTGATATATATGTTGGCACTTTAAGTAAAGGTGCTGGATGCAACGGAGGTTTTATAGCATGCAGGTATCTAGCATACACCAATGACACCATATATATATATATATATAATGATTGAATTTTATTTTATCCGCAAAATGATGCATTTATCTTTGAGAAATAGAAGTACATTACATTTTGTTTGAGAAATACTGATATAAGTCAACATTTTTTCATGACAGCAAAAAATGGAAACAACTAATTATTTGTAGGGGTCGTTCATTTATGTTTTCCACTGCTATTCCCATACCAATAGCTGCTGCTGCTCATGGTAAAGTGAAATTGTTCATATTTTTCAGGCAATTTTACAAGTTATACGCTTACAAGTGCAGGTTGCTTGTCATCATAGTCATCATTTCCTTAATAAAAACGTATTTTGATGTAGTAATTTGATCTAGCATTTGAAGAGCCATATAAACTAGGACAATTCAAGAGTTGTCTGTTARATTTCTTGTCATCAAGGTTGTTGCTGAAAAACCATAGCATACTTTTCTACAATGACGCGATCMAATGAAATTACATTGCAGCTGCTGTTTTTGTTGCTGAAAAAGAAGCCTGGCGCAGAAGAGCAATCCAAGAACGGGTGCAAGACTTCAGAAACCTCACTGGAATCCCAATTACAAGTCATGTTGTCTCCATTATACTAGGGAGCGAAGAGAAGTCCTTGCTAGCAAGTCGGTAAGTACTTTKTCCGTCTCTTTTAACTTGGTTACGAGCACGTTTTTTTCTTGACTTTCCGGGCTTACCATCTTACAGGCATATGCTAGAATCTGGATTCCATGTTACGGCCATCAGACCACCTATAGTCCCTCCTAATTCATGCAGGTTTATCTGTTTTATTTCTTCATTTCACTCTCTATAATTCGTGGTGTGAATTGAAGCAATTGGGTCGTGGTTGTTCAACTATGCTCATTGGTTGCGTAATGGTTCTTTCGTAGGCTGAGGATAACATTGAGTGCTGCACATACAAGGGAGGATTTGGAGAAATTCGCTGCTGCATTGTCGCGCTGCATAAYCTTTCGAGATGTTCGTATTAATGCGAACCTCTAGGATTTTGCTTTCTCTAAACCAACTACACTCATGGTTCTTGAAAGTAGAATCTAGATTACGCCGTTGGATTTGTCCTTAGATATATCGAATATTCAATTGTTGCATTTATTTTGTTACGGAGGTAGTTATATGTTTTCGCTTGTTTTAATTAGGCAAATTGGTCATTTTGTTTGTACTAATTGTCGCCTTGCACATTTCTAATGCCTACCATCCTACTTTCCTACCTCTCTTGGCAAATGGCAATAAAACCAAGGGAATAACTTCTGCGAGGTCCATTAATAGCCTTGACTTGCCCCGAAAATAATCGGGTTGGAGTGTTGGACCCACAATATCAACTTGATGGGCACATTCTATGGGCTGTTTACAAGTCAGGCCTATCCTTTAGAATTTAGAGAGTCCACCATTTATCCCTTCTTTCCACTTTTGTTACTGTAATAGAATAGAACTAGATAATCCCCGAGCATATGCTCGGTTTTAAATAAAATATAAATTTTTCTAAACTAAACTAAAAGTTAATTATTTAAAAATAAGGTTTTATTTTCAACAAAAAATGTTTTCTTATAGTTATATATGAATGAGTAAATTTATAAACTTTTACTCAACACACATTTATTAACCTTTATTAAATATACTTTACATTTTTTATGCAATAATTAATAGTACACTTGGGAGGGAAAATTTTGGAGGTGGAGATTGCTTTAGTAAAGGTTATTAGATTATTAGATTAGATTAGATTTGTCTACCATTATAAAGACAAATTATACAGTACAACCAGTTGTACATAGCTATCGGTACGTTCCCATTTTTTCATATTTAAAAAAAATTGTTTATTTGTAATTTCATATGAATTAAAATAAATACGGAATATGATTATCATTGTATGATAAAATGGATTATATCATACACACGTTCCATTAATGTATCACTAGTCTTTATGTGCACACGATGGGTGCGACATTTTTTAAATTTAAATATGATCGAATATTGAACAAATATATTACTCGTAGATCGTATGATTTTAATTGAATGATTCCATAAAAATGATATCACTCCCATTATTATGTATTGAATCCAACTGGAGATTTTTTATGATATAAATTTGAAAATTGAAATTTTGTATAAACATAATAAATTTATGGGATTAAATTACTTATTGTTATTAATTGGTAATTGACTATCATGATTAATTTTGATTTAACTTTTTTTTTACTCAATTAAACAGTTCCTTTTTGTTTATTGATTGACATTATTTGATGAATATACCATTTTAGTAATTATTTTTTCAATTGATGTTGATTGAGATATTTGATGGATATACCATTTTAAACTTATTTATTATGACAAATAGAGTAAATAAAAGGTTTTTAAAATTTTATTTTTACATTTTTTTTAATTAGATCATTAAGGGTATTTGAGTAACTTCATAAGAGGGGACACCATTGCTCCCCCCTTCCCTTATATAACAGAGATACACGTCAAAACAAAAGCCCTTACCAACCAAAATGGGCCCTTATCTCCTAAATTAACACTAAAGCACGTGCATGATGTAATTGGTGGTAAATAAAGTGTGAATTTTTTAAAACCCACAATATACGTATTAGAAAAATCTAAAGTAGGAAAAACAGAAGAAGGATCAAAGCTTATTATTTTTGACTTGATGACAAATCCCCCCATTTTACTTTCCACTTATATAAAAAGTCGCCCATCACTTAGACTCCCACCATTCCTTATTCTCGTCAACTTTCAACATCCCATTATTTTCCACCATTGATTTTTTCCCTAAAATATCACATTACTTATCACAGCCGCCTAATTATTAATTTATTATTCTCCCCTCATTTATTCTACTCTCACATATTTGCTCCTTTTTGTTGAAAGCTTAGTAAAAAAATTCTACTACAAAATAAACCTTTATTATAACATGACATGAACAACGTAAGATCGAGTTGGTGTATTAAAATGGTGAGTTCCATCTTTACTCTTCTTGGGTTGGCTTGCCTCTTGTACATCTTCTTCAACCACCTAGTGGAGACTCCCAAGCATCGGGCGGTCGACGTGTCGTTTAACACGACGGGGAAGATTGCCGAGACGGACGATCACTACGTGTGCGCCACGCTAGATTGGTGGCCCTCTCATAAGTGTGACTATGGTTCTTGTAGTTGGGGCCAAGCCTCTCTTCTCAACTTGGTATTTTGCTTTTCCTTGCTTTCATTTCATTAGTGCTATCATCGTGTTCTACTATCATTTGGTCTAATTTGAGTGTTGCAAAGAGTGCAATGATGTTCGTTCTTTTATAAACAAAAAATTATTATTCTTTTCATTTGCTAGTAAGGTAATGCAATAGTAGTTGCTCACGAAATTAAGGTATGATTTGGTACAATCATTTTTTAATTTTTAGTATAACTTTTAAGATAAATTACATGAATTCAATACAATTTTGACCCATTTTTTATAATATAGTTAGAAGAAATTACTTCTAATTAACACTTGTAATGAATTTAATGATCCGCAATAAATTTGAATTTGAATTGGATTTGAACTGAATTTCGTAAATTCAATTTAAACACCTAAGTAAAATCGAAATCAAATGACTAATATTGTGACTCTTTTGAAGTTGATGAATAATTTAAGTGCTTTATTAGCTTGATTTAATGAAAAGAAATTGATAATTAAAGCATAATAATTTTCCACCACAGTTGTGGCCGCCTTGGACTATTATTATTACTCGGGCGAGGTATTAACTAAGTGAGGTCAACTTACAAGTTACACCCTTACTAGCAAAAGTGCTAAACAAACCCCATTTATAGTGTGCATGCATGCCTTTTCTTTTAACCTATAGAATACTCGGATATATTATTTTGACCCTTCAAATTAAAATAAGGAGCACGTTAAATATAACTCTAAGAGTTACATATAAAAATCTAAATAAGAAAAAAAACGTTTAAATAATTTGAATTTTACAATTAAGAATGTCTGATAAAAGACGTTAGTATATATCTTCAAGGTGGAAAATGACTTTTCTTACTTTGAAAATGAGACAATTTTTGTCTCCAAACGTTGAATCTATGTAAGTTCGTGAACACATACTAGTGCAATTTGATAGACTATAAACTTTTTACCATGTTTATTTATTGACTTATATTTGAACTGTTGATAATAATATGAGATTCTGAAGTGTATATAATAAGAAAAAAGCTAACGAGCTCTAATACGTGCATTGGTATTTTGATTTGCCTTAAAATTCAGCAGTGTATATGCTCTTGATTATGCTCTACAGTGTGTTGCATGAAATATCGTAGGACCATTATTAGTGGCGCTTATGCATTTTAATTTGTAATCATGTTTATTCATTATTATTCGTGATAATGAAAGGAACACTTGGATAGTTGGAGTTAATTAACATAAGCTAACAGGAAATCATATCATTCAAATGGCCACTTGACTAATCTTCTACCTATTTGTTGCATAATGCTTTATTTAGTGCTCGCTTGCTTTGTGTATGCACTAAGCACTATTGAATTTCTTTACCATATCAATGACTGAAGTGTGCATTTTCTAAATTAATCCAAGATATGGGAATACCAAATTGCAAGTTAAATATCACTTAATTAGTTATAAACAATAACATGTTTGGGGTTCCCCTTCCCCCTACTGTTCAAGGCCTCGTAAAAGGATGTTGACTATTTGTAATCGTGTTCTTTTCTTATAAAACACTAAAATAATTTATCAGCTAAGTTTAATAACCTCTATAACCTTCATTTTGGCAAATATAGGATTACAGTTATAGCTTCTTCAATTATCTATTACGGGTATTAGTTTATTACTATCCTCTTTCGAACCCTCTTAGTCGCAATAAAGGGTATTTGTAGCAATTTAAAAGAAACGGGGAAGTATATCATTAAACAAACACACTTTTGTGGGTATATTATCATAGTGCTCAAGTGTAGTGTTTATGAATCATGCATGATACTCTTACTACGTAATAATATTCATCATGATAACAAATACAGCGGTCAATTAATTATGCAATATGCCCACTTTGTTAATGGAATATATAGGTCATTGCATCATCTCAAATTCTTAATGAATGGTCACTACCAAAGTCTAGTTTCCCTTGACATATGTGATATGACATTCAATATTAAGACAACTTTACTCACCAGAACACCATCTTAGTTTATCCAAAATTAAATTTACCTTTTCAAATTAAAAGGTATTTTTACGATTTTTTTTCTTGTTGTTGAACTTATTTTTATCGAAATTTTTAACAAATTATTTAAGGAATGAAATTATTATTTTTTTCTCAATTTTTAAACACTGAATTGATCTTATTTCACCTATCCTAAATGTTGAGTAGGACTTCTATTCATAAATAAACCCTTTTTTCTTACATATATTAAAATGCCCTAAATATCCGTGAAAAATAAAAATAAATTTCACTGAAATAAACTTGAACTTACATAAATTTTCTCCTGATTATATTACCTTGTCACTTGCTCTGAAATGTTGGGTGTTCTCATCTAAATAAACTCTTTCGTTACATATGTAGGACTTGAACAACACAATTCTGTCAAATGCAATACGAGGTAAGCTTATACTACAGTCTACAACCTCTGCATATCATAGTCAATTTAATTTAATTGTTAGATATATGACCTTTTTTAAAAATTTTATGATATATGTAGCATTTATTATTGAGTCCAAGCATCAAATCAAATTCATATCCTAAAACGAAAATCAATTGAAATTTAGAAAGTTACAACAAAATCGCACGTCAATTAATTCATTAAACAAATGTTTAAGTTTACCAAATGTTTTCATTCTAAGCTCCTTACATTTCATCACTTTAGAACAATGTATAACATTTTCCTTGTTTTTATTCGGGATATAACAAAATGGGTATGCATATATACAGATACAATAGATGTATTTATGTGATCATTCTAATACTGCAGCCTTTTCTCCCCTGAAAATAAGAATGGGAGGAACATTACAAGATAAATTAATCTACCAAACAAATGAGCAACAACCTTGTAACCCATTTGTCGAAGACAGCTCCCAACTCCTTGGTTTCTCACAAGGCTGTTTGTCGATGGCGCGATGGGATGAACTCAACAGGTTCTTCAATGACACAGGGTACGTAGATATCACTGTTCGCATTTTCACTAATACTATAGTCAATATGCCCTGCTCAATAACAACTAAAATTCTATTACCATTCCTGTGATATCGATCTAGGGCAGTGGTTACCTTCGGGTTGAATGCATTAACGGGGAGAACTATAAACCCCGATGGATCAACCGAAGGAGCTTGGGATCCCAGCAATGCCGAATCCCTTCTCAGATACACAATCAACAAAGGATACGAAATATATGGATGGGAGCTCGGTAAGATCTTCATTCCTAACTGATGAATTGCCCATTGAGCTTTATGAAGCACATTTAAGTATTCTCCAAACTTACGAGTTTTACTGATAGGAAATGAGCTCAGCGGAAATGGAATAGGTGCAAGGGTGACAGCGCGCCAGTATGCTTCTGATGTGAAAACCCTGCATAATCTGTTAGAAAAACTGTATGCAGGCTCTGACACAAAGCCTATAATTCTTGGCCCTGGAGGATTCTTTGATGCTACATGGTTCGCTGAGTTCATTGGTGAAACAACTAAGTCTCTCCAAGCAATCACCCACCATGTCTATAATCTTGGTGCAGGTAAACTAATTTACATATGCATCATCTGAACCCAATAAAAGTTCTAACAAAGAAAACCAGGATGAGCCGGTTTTTCTGTTTAAAGTGTCTAAGGTTTGAGGATAACTAATAAGGGTTTATGTACATATCGAATACTAGACCTTAGTTATCATGCTATTTAAACGGATAAGAGAAAAAACAGGATAGTTGATATAGTTAATGTGTCTTAATCAGAAATTCAAAATTTGTTCAAACATCCTCCGGATGACAGACCACGAGTAAGTCCACAATCTTGATGCGACAAAATTATTTTGCTTGATGTGCAGGTGATGATGATGGTCTTGTGGGTAGAATATTAAACCCATCGGTCCTTGACAGAAAAGAAAATGTCTTCAGTAACCTCCAACAAGACATAAGGAATTCGGGGACTTCAGCTGTTGCCTGGGTTGGTGAAGCAGGTGGTGCCTTTAACAGTGGTCGTAATCATGTGACAAATGCATTTGTAATGAGCTTCTGGTAAACTTCCACTTAATTCGCAACTAAAATCACTGTTTATTTTGCTTTGGGTTCTCAAGGTTATGTGTCGGGTCTTTCATCAACAAGGACAGGTACTTAGATCAGCTAGGAATGGCAGCAACCTACGATACGAAGACTTATTGCAGACAGACTTTAATCGGTGGAAATTATGGGCTTCTTGGCACATCAAGTTTTGTTCCAAATCCTGATTATTACAGGTAACTTCACTCTTTATTGTATAGCAGATTAGTGAAGAGAACAGCAGAACCAATTTATTTAACTAACTGTTGTCAATCTACACAGTGCTCTTCTTTGGCATCGTTTGATGGGAAAACAAGTTCTCTCGACGAGCATTTCAGGGGCAAGTAAATTACGAGCCTACACTCATTGCTCGAAGAAATCTGTGAGTATTACCGTTTCCCATACCAAGTCATACACAACAACAATTAAGACTCAGTTTGATCTGACAAACCTTATTTTATCCATTCAGGAAGGGATCACATTGCTCTTAATCAATCTTGACGCCGAAGTGACCCTTAACATCAACCTATTCACAGAAAAGGGCAGCATTTTAGACGAAAACAGAAGCCCGTTTGCTAGAAAGTCGAAGGTTGAAAAAATGCCAATGATCAGTCAGACTACAAGGGAAGAGTACCACCTGACAGCCCCGTATAGGGATTTGAGTAGCAAGAAAGTTCTTTTGAATGGGAGAATCTTAACCGTTGATTCCTTCGGTGGCATTCCGCCATTGAAACCTACAATTGTACACTTGAATGATCCAATAATTGTTTCTCCTTTCTCAATTGCATTTATACATATACCCAGCATTGTTTCATATGCTTGTAAATAGAAACATATACTTCATACAGAACAGAATAGGTGACAAATAGAGATAACGAAAATGTAACACTCTTCAAATTATTCAAAATTTCAAACATCATAGTGAAGCTAATACCCTTATGGCCTTACAACTGATTTTATTTTCTCTGCCGTATTTGTGGACATTTCCACCCTGGATTCCAAATTCAAATTTCAAAACAAAAGCTTACACCGTAAAGGCATCGCAATAGTAGAACGAAAAGAATGGGGAAAAAAAAGAAGTTTGAGGCACCTCTTTCACTGAATTAAACACCAATGCACATTAAAATTCATATCATGGGGGGAAAAAGGATCCCGGCAAAATTCTCAATCTCAGATCCTGTGCCTCTTTTTCCCTTCACCAAAAGGTTTCAAATCATCTAAAGGCCAGAATTTCCAACTCTAAATACTATGTCTCCTCCGGTAAATCTGGTTACTTGTCTTTCAACAGCTAAAATGATATGCAAACTGACAGTAACAACGTCACGTCTCACTAGCCACTGTCGCCTCTTGCTGCAGTGAAGTAGGAACCACAGGTCTCCAGCTTGTCCCTTCTGGGCTGTCCATCAGAGCAACTCCCACAGCAGCCAATTCTTTCCTAATAGCATCTGACTTCTCATATTCTTTATTCTTCCTTGCTGTGTCTCTCTCTTCAACCTTTTGCTGGACTTCAGCTTCTGATATATTCGCACGTTTCAAAGCCTTGTCTCTGAGCTGATGTAAAGCCTGCAACACCACAATATAACAAATGTTAGCAAAAGGAGGAAGGGGGGAGAGAGAGAGAGAGAGAGAGAGAGAGAGAGAGAGAGAGAACCTCTGAGTAACTTGATGGCATCAAGCCAAGAGTAGTCAGCACACTTCTGATAGCCTTCTCCAATGCTGATAGTGATTCCAGTCGTAGCTCACGCTTCTTTCCCTGTATAAAGTCAAGCCAGTGGTAAAATGGATAGTCGAAAAGTGGCTAAAAAGAAAATTCCTAAAACATTCAGTTTTCCTCCTTCCAAACCACAAAGCAATCAACTCCCTAGAAGCCAACAACAAACAGGTCTATCATCCATCCAATAAGGCAATTACGACTCTTTCATTTTTACAGGTGTAGCTGATTCTATCATTGATAGGATGAAGTAGGTAATAACCATCAATTTCAAGTTATGATGCCATCCTTATCTCAGACCCCAGTGGACATTGGTCGATAAAACTTTGGAAATAGAAGTTAGCTTAATCAAACAATATATAGACTATAAATTTTTAATTTTTTTTCCTTCTGTAATTTGCTAATTGACACCCATATAAAACAAGATAGCTTAGTGAGTAGAGACCATATTTGATCCTTGCATGATGTGGTGGTAACAAAAACAGAAAGGACCATATATCCTCAACAAACTAAATTAAGCAAAATCTAGTGACGGGACACTGTCAATGATATAGGCCCATATAGTATTACAACTTAATGAAATCACAGAATGACTTCATAAAAAACAACAAAGAAAATTGTGACCAGCCAGAAGTTGACAAACCTTACGAGTATGAAGAAGATCATTGATAGTCTTCAATGGTTCAGAAAGTGAAGCAAGAACAACAGATGTGTGAAGATCATCTAACATTGAAATCCCAAAACCATTTTGGAAATCATTGATGCAACTTGCAATATCCTGAGGAATCGAGTCCTTCAAACTAGTTTTCTCATGCTTGCTTAGAAGAATTTGAGTATCATATAATGTCTGCATAGAGATTGCGTAAATCATAAGTTACGAGAGCAATCGGAGGTTTAGTTCTACATAATGCATTGATTAAGTCCAACAAGTATTAGTTTGCAAGATGAAGAGAGAAGTTTTAAAAAGATAGTACATTTTAAGGCATTCAGATTCATCCATAGTTTCAACAAACAAGAACACAAGGAAAATTGCCTATTCTCATGGACTTCATACGAAAGGAGTGAAGGAACCAAGTTCATGTCCTAGAAGACTAGATATATCAAAGTAATCTTTTAAAGCTTTCAGAGTCCAAAACATTTTGTAGTAAAAGCATTAAAAATGACTAACCTGATATATGTAGAAAATACGTTCAGATGCACTCTCTAGTAACACATCGGAGTAATTTATTGGAGAACGGTAATGTGTTCCCATTAAGAAGAGTCTCAAAGCAAGTGGATGATAAAGTTCTATAACCTGGGAATATGAAGAGCTTACTAAATCAGTACACCAACCAGAACTAAAGGGTTATGACTTGTGAACATATATGAAATGGATTAATGAACTAGGGACCAAAACTTTCATTCAGCTAAATTCTTTTACCTGCCGAATTGTGAAAAAGTTTCCCAGAGATTTGGACATTTTTTCCGAATTAATAGTAACAAATCCATTATGCACCCAATAACTTATATTACTTTCGCAACATGCAGCACAGCTCTGAACAATTTCATTTTCATGGTGAGGAAACATAAGGTCCATCCCACCACCATGTATGTCAAAAGAGTAACCCAAATGCGCCGCACTCATAGCACTGCATTCAATATGCCAGCCAGGTCTACCAGGTCCCCAAGGACTCTCCCAAAAGGGCTCGCCTTCTTTGGCTGACTGCAAAAGTAGCACAGTTTTTTGTAAGAAACTTAGATCAAAAGGCAGCTATAAAGTAACTATTAACACCTTTAAAAGCGATGACTCAAGCTTGCTACAGCCAGCATTGAAAAATGGTTACTGCAAATAAATATCATTTTCTTGCATGCTTTTCAATGCAAGCAGTGAAAACTGAAAAGATAAGTACATCAAAAGCACAGACACTAGGCTCTTGAATCACCATGAGACCTCACCAAATCAAAGATTTAGTGATGCAAACAAACGAAAATGAGTTAAACTGATTCATATTCAGAAAATGAATCACATATGACAAGACTGATACCATGACTTGTTCTTAATATATAGGAAAATTAGGGAATAGATACTTTATTTCGAGGCGTTTTAAATACCTAGGTTCGATTTTATTTTACTTAAATACCTACGTTCGCCAAAAGTTTTGTTAGTTAGTACCTACTAATAGAATTTGGCCAAAAATGTTAGTTTGACCATTAACTATTGTAGGCCCCCTTACCCCCTCCCTTACTGCCGCCACTGACCCTATCCACCACCACTGCCACCCCAATGACCCCCATTGCCACCCCATCACCGCCACTGCCACCGCAACAGCCCATCAGTCCATCACTCTCACTCTTGTGTTCCTCCTCCTCCCACCTCCATTATTCCCCCCTCAATCTCCATCACCACCAGCACCATCTCACCACCTACATCACCACCAGTACCACCTCACTACCTCTATCACTGCGAGCACCATCTCACCACCTCAAGGCAAAAATTAGCCCAAAAATCCAGCCAAAAAACTCCCAAATATCACCAATATATTCGACCAAAAAAAAAATTCAGCCAAAAATCACAAAAAAAGAAAAAGATGAAATTCAACAAAAATCTGGCCAAAAATCACACAAAATACAAGATGAAATTCAACCAAAAAAACACCCACAAAATCTCCCAACAAACGCCCACAAAATCATCATCAAAATGTAACTCAAAATCACCACCGCCGCAAGAACCCAAAAAAACCTCGAATTGGTGGTTGTAATGATTGTCGATTTGGTGTTGTTTTTTAGTGAGAAGTGAGAGTAAGCAACAAGAATACCTAAAAAACAATGCAAAAAAAAAAATCGATCGAAGGATAGAGAGTTCAACAATGGCAAAAAGTGAAGACAAAAAAAGTGTTCCCAAATTGTTTTTTGATTTCAGAGGAGGAACAAGGAAGAAGAAAGGGAGGAGAGAGGAAGGAGAAAGAGATGTCGTAGTAGAGGAGAGAAAAATGGAGAGAATTTAAGGGGGGGAAGGAAAAGGGCAATTTCGTCATTTCCTTCAAGCGAATCTGTTAGTTCGACCGTTACTAGGTACTAATTTACAAAAATTTTGGCAAATGTAGGTATTTAATTAAAATAAAATAAAATCGAACCTATGTATTTATTTTCAAAAACACCCCGAAACTAGGTATTTATTCCCAAATTTTCCTAAAATATATAGTATGATACGATATTATGAGATATTTGAAGATTCCAAACATTAAATTATATCCAATATTCATGTGTATGAGCATTAGGCCAATCACAAGTATTTTCATGAAACATAATAGAGAAAGGGAACTCTTCAAAATCATTAAACAAACTAGATGGAACAAGGAATTCATAACAAACACTGGCTATTGTAGAATCAACCCAAATACTCCATTGTTCAAATTGACAACTATGACAAGTATTATACAACCTTGATCAAGTCAATGATGACTTCTCCCACTCCACTAATTTCCAAAAACTTATGGATTATATTTTATTATAAAACAATACTTACTTTCCATAAAGCAAAATCAGCTGGATGTCGCTTTTTTGAGTTGATAGCTACCCGCTCACCAGCTCGATTGTCCTCCAATCTTCTCCCAGACAAACGTCCATAATCAGGAAACTTTTCTACAGAGAAGTAGACATCCCCTTCTACAATGTAAGCAAAGCCATTATCACAAATCTGCCAAGAAAGAGTAACAGGAACGATTAAACTTTGGCGCAGATATATGTAACATTTCAAATTGATGCAACACAATCCTGTTGTGTAGAACAGTTATCCTCAAACATGCTCTTTCACCAACAATCTGTATAGCATACACCAGTTCAAAGGTAAAAGCATAACATGATAAAGTAATTTTAAAACATACTTGCTTAATCATGTCTATAATTTGTGGTATGTGATCAGAGACACGAGGCTCAATTGAAGGTGGCAAGCAATGAAGAGATGCCATGTCTTGGAGAAATTCGTCACAAAAACGTTTACTCAGTGATATTGGATTCTCCCCCAATTCGTTGGCTCTGGCAATTATCTACAGAATTCGAAAATCCCATACTCAGGTAATCCTGTCAGAAACATATAAGACAGTCGGTATATGGCATTCAATTATTAAAGCAAAGCCATAATTACATTGCAGCATACAAAGTTTAATTTCCTGCGTCATTTTATTTAACTTTGACACAACCTGAACATTTAAAACCCAATGCATAAGAAGCTAGGCATTCAAATGATAAAGTTTACCATAAGACTTATACGAATAAGTTCTGCTAATAATCCAGGCAGACAAAAGGACGGCGTTCAATTATATTTATAATTTCATAACAGGGCAGCTTGTTAGCTAACCTTGTCATCAACATCAGTGAAGTTTCGAACATAACAGACTTCGTAACCCAAATACTTGAGGTACCTGCCAAATTATCAGAGAACACAGCTAAGAAGCAGATACATTGAAAATTAAATGCCCCCGTTAGTTCCTACAAAAGATCGGGAAAAAACAATAATTCAGCTACTGATACTTAACCTACAAACCTTCATTGTTCTAGACAGTAGATACAATTATTAAGTTATGCCGCTTGCAACCAAAGTATAGCTAAACAAAGTAATGAACACTCAAACTCGCTGACAAAACTTTGTACTTTCCTATATCACTATGTTTTCGTAAAAATAGGTTTAATTTCACAATTTAAGGAAAAAAGAGAGTCAGATTTCAGCTGCATTGCACATTAGTTTGCATAACCAGAAAAGGAAAACCAATTGACTGGATAATTTCAGGGAAGATGATGTGAGCAATGCATCAACAAGAAACGAATTGTAAACTCGAATTTGAGCAGTAATTAGTCAACATCATGCTATTAAAATCAAGCTATTTACATCTTAATTTATCAATTCATGTAACCTATCTAATAGAATCTAAAACTACAACAAAGATTCCATCTTTTCATACTCACATCAACAACAAATATAAAATATGTAATCATCAATATCATCACATCAACACAACTACAGCTTCATCAATCAAATCATGTAAGCTTTTTAATTCAAAAGAACATAGTTTTCTGGGCAATTAACAAAGACTCGATCTTTTCATACTAACATCTCACCCTCATCATCAACAATCAACAATTTCTTAAAATTACAGAAACAAAACAAAACAAAACTTTGAAACTTGCCATCAAAATTTGAACAGGCCATAAATTAGCAACACAATTATACACAAACAAAACCCAACAAAAGAAATCTTATTGGAAAAAGATTAAACCTGTATAAAATATCAAAGGTAACATAAGCTCTAGCATGTCCAATATGGCTGAAATCATAAGCAGTAACACCACAAACATACATCCCAACTTTACCCTCAACTTTAGGCTTAAATTTCTCCTTTTGCCTACTCATTGTATTAAACAACCACAAATCTTTCTTAATTTCACCCTCTAATCGCTCGTTAACCGGGTTATTATCAGTAATTGAGGATTGAGAAGATCCCGATGAAGAAAGACAACGAACCCTATTGTTGATAACATGATTTCTGAAGTTAATTGAGAAATGGGGACGAAATCGAAGTGGGGTTTTGGAGAGAGAAAAAGGGGATAGATATGGCGGGAGAAAGAAGGGTTTGCAGCACCTCACTAACGCCACCATTTTTCCTGTTCTAGGGGATAATCTGATACGGTATCACCACCTTCGACTATATTGTATACCACTAATTAAAATGGTTGATTTCTTTTCTAGTTTTCCTAGGACGAACGGAAATTCAATGCATTTTTTCATAAGTCAAACTTTTTTAGTAAATGATTCAATGCATGGTTAAAAACATACTTGTATAGGAAGTAGGAAATTTTATATGATAGCATCGTGATTTGATTTTTTTTTTTTACGTGGTAGTAACTAAATTTTTTATATTTTACAGCGTGGTCTCGTTGTTGTTTTGTAAATTATACTTCCTCCGTAAGGAATTAATAGAAACTTTAGTTTGAACACGCTTTTTAAAGAAGAAATTTAAGGGTGTAAACCAGTAACATATAATATTATTCTTATTTGTATTAAAATTATTTTACCTAATTTGCTTGTTTAGACCCTTAAATCTCTTCCTTGAAAAGCGTGCCCAAACCAAAGTTTCTATTAATTCGTGACAAAGGAAGTATATCGTGACTTCAAGGTTTTATTTTTACACGCGGTGACAATCAAAATCTTAAACCACCTTACCCATTTACCACCATCCCCTATCTCTTCCCTTACCTCCCAACAGTAGAGCAACAAGGGCCAATAACCTCCACAACAGCTCCTCCACCCACCGCACCACACATCAACTCCCCCCTCCCCACCACACCTTACAATAGTCCTCCTTTCTCCTCTCTTTTTTCTTTATCTTCTCTTCTTCTATTCCCCTTTAAATGCTTCATATACTCAAATTGGGGAAAATCAAATTCGAACCCTGATTGTAAAAATAAAATCGGGGGAAATCGAATTAGGGTGAGGAGATTCAAACCCTAATTGTAAAAATTGAATTGAGCAGCGCATTTGTGGCTTGTGTTTGGGGCAAAGGAGGCACTGAGTTTCGTGGCTCATGGTTGGCAGTTGGTGGTCGTGTTTTGGTAGAATCTCCCTCTCTTCCTCGCAGGTTTGGTCGCGTTTTGGTTGGGCAGTTGATGGTTGGTAATGGTGTTTTGGTCGCAAGTCTAGTGGCTGGGTGTGTGGGTGTTGTGTAGTGCGGTGGGTGAGTAGGTGGGGGGAGCTGCTGTGATGTCGTGGGTGTGGGGGGAGTTGTTGCGGTGGTGCGATGAGGATTAGGGTGGCTAGTGACAGGTGAGAATTAACTATTAAGGTAGCTAGTTAGGTGAGGTGGATAAATAGGTTAAGTGGTTTAAAGCATGTACAATGTTAGGGTACCCAAATCTTCTCTCTCTTATTCTCCTTTTGACACATCACAATCCACTAGCATTTTTATTTATCCTACTCAATTTTAAGAAAGTTCCCCACAATGATTTACTAACTTAATAATGTTATTCTCTAAAATTAGGGGGGAATGAGTTATTTTTAATTTGGAAAAAGTATGACAATATGGTACTCAAATTGTAGAGGATTAAAAAATAGGATTATTGGTCCAATATTTTTTTTTTTTGAATTTGATATATTGCATAAAATTAGTTACCAATTACTAAAACTAAAAGATTTTTAAAAAGTGACAAATGTTGTTTTGTCATTGGCTCAAAGAATTTGCGGAAGTTACCATTTAACTTACTTCCAAAAATATTGGTAACCTCCCACAATGGTTAAGTAAGCAAATGGGTGTCCCAACTCTTTTGGGGAACCTCATTGCACATGCTCTTAATGACTTGGGTTGCCACCATATGTAAAATTAAAACCTCGAGGTCATTGTGTGTGATTTACAAAACCTTGAGTCCATGGTGTAGAATAGGGAAAATTTAGTTCGAATTTTGCCGAGGGGGGCCATAGCGAGGGGGGCTGTACCGGAAAACCCACATGAGGGGGGCCTGATAGAGGTGAAACAATGGCTGAGCAAGCCCCAAAATAGCAGCACATTAGCAAACCAGATCTAGTTCGAATACATGACGTTTTGGGATATGTGTGTGTGTTACGGTAGTCGGCCAATAGCTTCACCCATGGTAGTATGGACTCTTCAATAGGTCAAACTGGAATGGGGTAGGCTCACGGAGTTTAGACAACGTCTTTGGGGCTGATTTTTGGTTGGAATCATTGTATCAATGTCGTAACCTCAGTAGCAGACCCAATGATAAACAATTAAGAAAGATTGAATTTTTCCATCATTTATCTCTCCCTTTCATTTGTTGTTTGCTTGTTGAATTTYTTGATTAAGAAAGCTTTTGGTTTTCTTGATTTGGGTTTTTTCTGGGTTTTTTCTGCGAGCTTCATTAATGGGGAAGCATGAAGTTAGAGCTATCCTCTTCATCGATCGCAATTGAGATTCCAAATTTAGGGTTTTTTGCTAATACAATTTCATGGGAATTTAGATTATTGTTTAGGGAAATTGGAGTAGTTGGAGAAGTTGATTTTATTTAGAAATTGGAGTAGTTGATATCATTTATTTAGGCCTGATTGAATTTGTTTAGGGAAGAAAGAGAAGGAATTTGAGTAGAAAGAGAAAGAAGAAGATAGGAGAGAGAAGGGAGAAAGAACATAATGAAGAAGGGTGAGGACGCGAGGAAGAAATAGTGAGAAATAAGAAGAAAAATAAATTGGGGCAAAATAGTAATTGCAAGGAATCCGGCAAAAAAAGATGGGAAAACAACTTTTGGTGGACCCCACAAGCCGGAAGTGGTATTTCGTTGGCCTGAAAACAAAATCGAGTAGGGGTTTCTAAGATTTGGGCAAAATGTGGGTAGTTGTTTTTAAACCAAAAACTAGGTAGTTAATGATAATTTTTTCTTAAATATTCACAAGTTTTTTTGTTGTTAAAATGATGACATTTCTCCTCTACATGCATTTCCCAAAGTTTTCAAACTTCAATTTGTTACATTTAATAAAGAACAAAGGAAGTACTCCGTATTTGATTCGCCACAACTCAAGCCACATCGGTTTTGTTCGGCTCGACTCATTAACATTTTAGCCACCTGGGAAAGATAGAGGGTGAGCATTTGAGAATTGGGCAAGCCTAAAATATCGCCCGCCTTTTGATACTTCCACAATTCCACCAAAGTAGAGTGGTGAACTGGTGATGCTCCATCTTTCACGTGCTCTCGACTTCAAGGTATCTTCTTACCTTCTCCCTTTCATTTCGTATTTTTTTTCCTGCAAATTGTAATTCTTTCTTCCAATTCAATTCGTCGAAGAATATATACTTCTCGTATGTGATTTTTTTTTTTTTAAAAAAAAATTCTCAGCAAAATCAATACCGCATTTTTATTAGGCGGTTGAATGATTTCGACAAATTTTTTGAGTGATTTTTTCATTTACAATTGCAATTAAGGTTTTTGTTAAAATTTAATCAATTGTTGCAACGTTTGTCCTCTTTTTCGTGAAATTAGTGATCTTAATGAGTACTTAATTGATTGATGATTACTTCATTCGCAATCTGATTGATGATGGTCGAAATGCATTCATTTTTCTTATATATTCGAGTTTTTAGTTGATTTGGTGAACAGTAATACCGATATCCAATAAAGAGTGCACTTAATTTTTGATATTTTTTGTAGTTTAATTTTGTGATTTAGTGTTTGAATAATTGATTTACTTTTTGCAGGACTAAGTAATTAATACAGTGCTATGTTATGAACATCAATGCTACAGTAGGATTATTGCAACTTGCAGCAGTTATGAGTGAAGGTGAGTGGTGTATGCAATTGCCGTGTTGCGTTTGTAGTTCGTATTGGCAAAACCTCGAAATGGTGGAAATTTAGCTAAATTTTAATTTTCTGTAATGATTATGACTAGTTTGCATCTTGTGTTAGTAATGCTGTACATCTTTTGTATGAGTGTTCGATAACTATGTATTTCTCTTTGGTATTGTTCAATGATTGTCATAATATTTTCATCACAAGTGCCTTCTGCTTGTGTTACTTTGATATGAATGAAGGATATATCAGTGTTTTTTTTTCCTCTTTCTATGAGGCATGAAACAAGAGTAGGTTAATCTTGTTGTTATCTATTGATGTTTTCCGAGAAAGGACAACCTTGAGTAAGTAATGGTTTTGGTACTGTTTCAGACGTGCTAGCGGCTGCTAAGATACAGGAGGCTTTGGGGTTGCAGAATAACAAGATTCTGCTTTCTCAATTATCTTCTTTTCAAATCATATTGGATGATGTTTATAAAACCTCTCGGCCCTCCTCTAACGACTATGCCAATAGAAGAGATTTGATTCGTATATTTAATGAGATTGCTAAAGAAATTTATGGTAAGCTACTTGAAATCTATGGTAAGAGATTTGGTTCATATATTTAATGAGATTGCTAAAGAAATATATGGTAAGCCACTTCATTCAAAGTGTACTTCTCTCGTATGAAAATCATCATCATCATACAAAGTGCTCTTATGATATAACACTGACCCCCTTCGTGAGAAATGAAGCGTTTTATACTTTTATAGCGTACTATGTGCTATTATATGTCCTATTCTCAACAAGGTATTTGGCTAATAAGGTTTTACAAAACTTTCTTGTCTCCCAGGTAACAATGGTCAATGTCCTGTTGTGGAGATTTTCGGTTCATTTGTAATGGATATGTTCAATGCTGAAAGTGATCTTGATATGTCAATTAATTTCAGTGACAAGTCATTTGAGAGCGATCGTGTTGCAAAAAGAAAGATTCTTCGAAAGTTTGCCAAGAAATTCTATGCCCTCCGAAGTAAATAATCTACAAACCTCTCCTAATGGTCTTTGAGTTATGGTTCTCCTATGGCTCTTCCTTTTATGCAGGGAATATTGACAGTGGTTACTTTGCTATCGAGTCTTTAATTGTCTGAATTTTATTAATGCTGCAATCTGCTTCGACAATGTATTGGTCATGCGATAGTTTGATTTATATTCTACTTATGTTGAAAATTTTAGTTTAGCTATTGGTGACAAAATATTGGTTGGTGCCTTCCATTAGTTATGATGTAGACATACTTATTGATGGTTCCTTGTAAGCATGCTTTGAGCGATTAAATGATTGTCTCTGCCAAAAATAATCAGGAATTTTCAGAAGTATCAACTTTTAAGAGTTGGCTATGCATGCAAGTAATTTTTTATTTATGCAAAGGAAAGAAATATGGTTGGAGCTTAAACTGTTACTCTCTCATTTTCAAATATGTGGTTTTATGAGACTTTGTACAAATGTTGCTGAATAAATTTGTTTACTATTATGAAATGCAGGAGAGGAAAAAAAACACAATTAGGCTATGAATATACCAAAGCAAAAGGTCAATTATTGGGACATAATAAAGTTAGACACTCACATATTTGTGGCAGACACATTATTTGTAATTGGGTATAAGTATATAATACATTTCCAGTAATGGAAAATTTTAGAAAAGCATGACGAAGTCACGTGTGTATCGGTGTGATAAATGTTTGATTTCTTATTTTCATTTAAAGCACCTTATAAATAGCCCTTAAGGGCTATGTTTATCGTTTTCTTTTATAATTTGACATAAGTAACATGTTATAGTTCATGATCATTATGATGATGCAATTGTCTTTTTATCTTGGTTTAGGAAGTAAAATGCATGGCAGGGAAACTGTAATGTTTAGGAGTAATTTGTAGTCTTATGTTGAGGAGTAGCAATGGTAGTATGCCAAATGCCATAGGCTTTTCAGGAATTTAGCTGAGTTTTAAGTATGAAATTCCACCCTGATGCATAATGCTGCTGAGCATGCTTAAATGCCTCAGTGAGGACTGACTGATGTATCTGAACTAGAAAGTGGGAAGCAATTAATAATCTTCTCATCTGTTCTTCACCCTTAAATTGTGACTTTTACTTTGCTATAAAAGTTGTTACAGTGCGTTTACGTGAACTTGGCTTCTTATTTCTCACCCAACCTCAATTGAACTTTTCAAATATCTGCAGAAAAAGGACATGTTACAACTGTGGAGCTGATCTTGTCGGCTAGGGTGCCTGTATTAAAGGTTACTGATTCCGGGTCTGGAATTGAATGTGATTTGTCAGTTGGAAACAGGGACGGAATTGCCAAATCTCACATTGTGCGCTTGATTTCTACTATTGATGAAAGGTTTCAAAAGCTAAGTTTTATGGTAAGCGAACTTTGTTTGTTTCATATGATATCCTTATATATTAGATGTTTATAATGGTTCAGGAGAATCAGCAGGGGATAAGTTGCTCACTTATTGGTTAGAACATACTTTCATCACTGCTGTGTTATGACATAGAAAATTGAATATATCTTTCTGCTATCTCTCTCTCTCTCTCTCTCTCTCTCTCTATATATATATATATATATATATATATATATATATATATATATATAGATTTAGGATCAAATGAGAAGAACCCCTAAAATGAGAAGCGTGAGAAGCAATCTTGATGGTTAGATTTTGAATGGAGGGTCAAGATTTATTTCACCAAAAAAGTAAATGTGCATAATTTTATACATGAATGTGCATATTTTTATACATAAATGTGCATTTTCATAAAAAAAATGCACATTCATGGAAAATTCGTGCACATTCACTATAAAACTTATGCACATCCTAGCCGTCCATCTTAAAAATCAAGGGTCAAGATTGCTTCTCACACTTCTCATTTTAAGGGTTCTTCTCATTGGATCCTAACCCTATATATATATATATATATATATATATATAGCATCTGTCTAAACCTTCTTCACTTGGTACCAATATTGCAGATGAAAGCTTGGGCTAAGGCACATGATATCAATAGCTCTAAAGACGGAACACTGAATTCCTTATCACTTATATTATTAGCAGCATTTCATTTGCAGGTTTGATTAGTTGACAACCCACTTATGACTTAACTTTATGTATTTGTTGTTTTATATCTCTAAATTTTACCAATGTATTGTCTCTTAGCAAGGATCATATTAGTGGCAAAGGTGTTTAGAAAAGTTATCATTATGCCGTTCACTCATGACTCATCTAGCTTATTTCTGGGACATCATCATGTAGTTTGAGTCCTTTAGAATTTTTTGTAGCCTTTTGTTTTCTGATCTTTCACCAAGGTTCAGCAGTGAAAAAAAAAATTTGTGAGCTGGTGCTTGTCACAACTCACAAATCTCACAATTCATCAATTCCTCTTGTATCAGTATGGAGCTGTTGTGGTGCTCCTTCTTACTCACAATCTGGGGACAGATTGCATTAGTGTTCTCGGAGTTATTCTGGTCCAGAGTCCTGAAGCTAGATAACTTCTAATCTGTAGGCCATTTATTTTTTAGGATGTATATATCACCTTTGCCCCATAATTTGACCGCTGGTCCTATCTAAATTGGTCCTTGGCATAGTCTTGTAACATATTCACTTGACCTAGTATATGATATCTGATTCCTATAACTGCTAGGTCTTCTTTTCATTATATGGACACTGGCATGAGAAAATTTTCATATTGGGTTTATAATGTTAAGCATGACAGATCTTTTATTTTATTTTATTTTTTGATATTGTCACTGGCTTGACTTCTCTACTTTCTTGTACTGGTGACTATATTTTTGTGGATTGGTGCAGACACGAGACATTCCTATATTGCCTCCTTTTTCTTACATTTTCAAAGGTGATTTCTCTTCGACACATGTTAGAATCTGAGATAAATTTTACTGCTGTTTATTTATGCACGGGCGAGATAACTCATATGTGCTTTTTTAGGGATTAAGTTTGCTGAATATGTAACTCAACTGACTTGAATAGGAAAGAGCAGGATCCTGTGGGCTGGCTGGGATCTACTGCAATGTCAATCTTTGCTAATGTTTCATGTTTTAGGCCTTATTATTCTTTTCTGTTCTATTTGGAAAGACTTACCAATAATTGTAAGATGTAAAATCATTCAGTTGTACTGGCTCTTGTTAAAGTGCTAATGCTGACAGCTTCCAACTACAATTGCCTTTATGAGACCAAAAAAGCTCTTGCATTCTCAGCAGTTGACATTAGGTGCAAACTTGTTTTGCTCTAGCTAAAATTTGTTACACTTTAATTAGTAGTTACCATTAATTTAATAGTAGTTGTTGGGTGTAGAGACTAGAGACTATTCTATAATGTCAATAATTTATTTGACTTCTCAATTCTTTACACACTTCAGATGGAATGGACCCAGCGACTGTCAAGCTATGTCTTCCTGGATTTTCGCACTATGGGAAAAAAAATAAAGAATCTCTTGCTGAGCTCTTTTTATCACTCTTGGTGAAGGTATGATGCATGGTCTAAATTATATTATTGCCTCATTTAATTTTAAGGGTACATGGGTTTCTGTTTTTATTGTAGGATGTAAACTAGAGCAGCTAATGCTGCCTTTTTTTAATGTTGACCCTTAAAAAAATAATTCTTTATTTTGAAAAATAAAAAATAAAAAATAAAAAAAATCAAGTACTGTGTGAATCTTGAATCACCCTGTTTTGCAAAAGTGGAGCATTAATTGAAATTACGGAAACTTCTTATAGCTCTACCCTCCCTCCAAAAAATTGAGGAAATTGCCTCAATGCCTGTTACATTACACAGATTTAATGGTTTATTCCCCTTGAAAAGCTTATAGTTTGTGTTTTGCTGATATCTGTGGTGGTTGATTTGGAACCTTGTGTTTCTCTGTGTACAGTTCCCGTTGTATTTTAATATCATCTGTTGAATTTTTTGCTATTATAGCTCCAATCTGTGGAAACATTGTGGCCGAGGGGACTTTGTGCTAGTACTTATGAGGGGATGTGGATTTGTAGAAACCCAAATGCGACTGAATATTTTAGTGTAAGATGCTCGACTCTTTTATCTTAATGTTACACCTGATATGCTCGAGAATTTCTTTTAGAATGCTGATTTGTAGTTTCCTGCCTCCTCATCTGGCAGATAGAGGATTTTACAGATAGGACTCAAAATACTGCCAGAGCAGTGAAATCTGCTCATGTGAACAAGATATATTCATGCATCCATCGTTCTGTAGAACATATCCGGTCGTTCACTGCAGGAATTATTGATGCAAAGCAGTTAAAGAATCTATTATTTGGTCAAGTTCCACCCATACCCAGTAAAGTCTGTCCGACTCCTACGAAAATAAAGCTTCTGACACAAAAGAGTTCAACAGAGAGGATAGGACCTGGGGAACAAGGTAAGCATGGTCATAACATATGCCATGTGGAAGCTCCTACCTCCTCCAAGGCAAGTGGAGTAAAAATATTGAAGTCTAGGGCTGAGAAAAGTATTGATCCTCAGAATTCAGCCAATTTAACTTCTTTTCAAGGATCAGACAACACACAACAAGAGTCTCTCACACCAAACCACAGCAACGTAAAAAAGAAGTGTCCAACGCAGGGGGTTCCAGCAGATGGGCAAAGACCTGGGAAGCAAAGCAAGCTTACTCATAATTCTTGCAATACGGAAACTTCAAATCCTAGTCATAAAAAAAAGAAGTGCCCAGCACAGATGGGTCCAGCAGAGGGCCAACGGCCTGTAAAACAAGGCAAGCATAGTCATAATCTATGCAGTATGGAAACTCCAACTCCCTCCAAGACAAAGAAAGTTAAGAAAAAGAAGTCTAAGATTGGGAGAAAAACCAATCCTGTGGCATCAAACACTCCAACCTCTGTTCAAGGGTCTGACAAGTTACAAAAGAGTCTCACTGAAAACCCTAGTCAGAAAGTAAAGAAGCTTCCGGGACAGGGTTGTTTGGAAGAGGGGCAAAGACCTGGAAGACCAGGTAAGAAAAGTCATAACCCTTGCAGTAATGAAACTTCTACTGCCTCCAGGAGAAATAAGTTTAACAAGTTGGGGGCTGAGAAAAAATTTGGCCCTGTGACTTCGGACACTCGCCAACCACTTCCTGTATTATCCACCAGTGGCTCTGGTGGGTATAGCTCTCAAACTCTCCATAGGGGACAACTATATAGTGCTCTACCCAATCAAGGTTCTGGAGAAATCAGACCGCTGAGTACTCCTCATGTCAGGAATTTTAATCAAGCTGCTTCAAGTTCTGCAGCTAATGAACGACCTTATCTTTATAATCTAGCCAATAAACAGTGTCAAGGATACAGGCCACAAAATATGCATGCTGACACTTTAAGCCTTGTTGCTCCAAGATTTCCAGAAGGCCATCCTCCTTACTTCTCTAACCCACAAAGTTCTGGAGGATTTGCGCCCAGCAGAACTTGTGTTGATACTTGGAGACATGCGGCTCCGAATTTTCCACAGCGGGAGATTCTTTCTTCTTCAGGGTATGGAGGATTTAATTTAGAAAAAAATCATTTTGAAACATCAAGGTCTGCTGTTCCGAGTTTTCCCTCGGACCGACCAGTTTCTCATTCTGACTATCAACACTCCCAAGGTTATGGAGGATTTAGATCAGAGGGATATCATACTGAGACTTTGAGATACACTCCAGCAGCCCCATGGGTTTCTGTTTCTAATCAACGAGTCCAAGTTCCTGGAGAATTATTACCAGGAATGCATGTTGAAACATCAAGCTACTCTGCTTCGAAGAGATACTCTCCTTCCCTAGCTAATGTCACTTCAGGAGTTGGACCAGAGAGAAAGACTGAACTTATAAACCATGCTACTCCGAGTTTTCAAACACCTTCATATACTTTGTCCTCTAGATCAAGTACTTCAATGCCTCCCCAACAACCCTATATTCCTACTGGCTTCCAAAGGTCTCATGATTCTCGTCAGTCTTACCCCGTTGTTCCATCACAGTTTGCTCTCAACATGCATCCTTACCGGTACTGAAACTTTATGGAATTAAACTCTGTAAGAATTATCTGAATTTTATTAATCTATGCTAATTTGTTGAGGGAACTGATGTATATTATGGCCCAATAAACAAGGTTTTGTGGAATGCTACCACACAAAAAAATGCTGAAGCCACAATTGAGACGATAATTACAGGTAAATCATCCTAGTTTCACTTTACAAGGATGAGCAATTCAAAGTGTGAAATTTGTTTAAATATGGTGTTATAATGTTAGATTTTCCAAGTTTAATAGTTACTCCCTATATTCTAAATTACTTGCATCATTGCAAGTTTCACGGTTTTTTAGAGAAGTATTAACAAGAGTGGAGTCATGTACAAGTGAAAGAATATTTAATTGAAAATTGCAAGTAGGCGAACATTTGAATGTAAGTTAGGAAACGAATATTTAATAGGAAATATCATTTGAATATTTCTATAATTGGTAAACATTTTTCATTTGTATTCTTTCTTCTTTTTTTACTGGTTACTGGAAAAAAGGGAATACAACTGATTTTTTTTGCTAATTATAGAAATATTCTTTACTCCATAGTTTGAGAGAAAAAGTTCCAATTTATTGATTTGTGTCCCATGCCATTTTTATTAGAGAAATGATACAGTGCTTCCCGATGCTTAAATTGTCACATAAGTCATCATCAAGTAGTATTTGTTTCATAAAATGTGAGCACTTCTTCCATTTCCTTACTTGTATAGGATTTTTTGGAGAGTTTTTAGACTTATGTGTCATCGTGATAGTATGAATACAAACGATGCCCTTAGATTTGGGGCAACATCATTTATTGTTGTTGTTAAGTCTTACAACTTAGGCCTTGCCTTTTCAAGTCTTAAGTTGAGGTATTGCTTTCCATTAAAAATTAAGAGCATAGATGCACCATTGCACCGTGCATGGCTGCACTATTTGGTTCAATGATGCTAGCTCCAATGTTAACCATATTGGCCATATATACATCCGACAAACAATGAACAGGGAGAGGTAGATGAGGACCTAAATTCATAATAATATACATGTACAAGCCTAGTAAAGCTAATTTCTGTAATATACTCCCGCTGAGAAACTCATCTGTGGTGGAAAAATAATGGATGTATCTAAAACAAACTATGCAGCCAAGATATGGTTCTTCGATCAAGCAATGGAGCACACCTTGTCTGCAAGCAAACATAAGATCGTTAGATCTCTTAGAGTGTTTGCAACATATCAAGATTGTCTAGAGCTACAACACTGATTACCTTGTCGGTTGGTACTACAACAAAGACGGTTATCATCTATGTAGGTGGATTGCAAGCCAATCATCCATGAGCCAACAGTTGTATCATCATGCGCATATGCCTTCAAGGATACACTAAAAAAGGAACATGAAATGTATTAGGAGATGAAAAATCCTTCACTCTTGCCCACTTCATGAATCCAGCCTCATGACTATATGATTGATAGAAAATCAAAAGAATACAAGGAAAGGACAAATAAAAAATCCTTCATTCAACTTTAACTTCCTTACGTATGTTAGAAATTATGTGAGAACTCATGGCCTCATGGGTAAAGCCCCCAACTCCCACTTGTTACGTAAAGACACAGACTCTGTAGAACTCATGTTCCTCTTTTATTCCTACTATTAGAGTTTCAAGAGAGGAAGTTTCATTTTTGCTAAACTCACTTTGTACTCGTAGGGCCAACCTTCCCCTACCTCCCTTGCCTCTTCACGAGGGCATAATTTTTAAGTCATTTAAAAATAGAACTGAAAATCCCTTTTCAGATGACTAAAAAAAGGAGGGGAAAAAAGATTTTCGAACGTCCTCATCACTGAAAGGTTGGGAACCAAGCAAGCAAAGCTAACCTAAAAGAACAACTACTCCTAGAGTCCTAGTAGTAGAAAATAACATTATCGATTGAAGATAGGTTGGAAAATGAATACCTGTTTACAAAAATGTACTCTGATAAACTTTTGGACAGTATAAACAGTGAACTGGAAGCATGGCGGAAGTACCTGAAGCAAACAGAAGTAGTATGAATCTGTTATAGAGTAAATGCAGGTTTCAATAATAAAAACGTAGAATAAAAGTTTCCAGTTCCCAGTAGAATACAATATGACAATAAGACCACAGTGTATTACTGAAGAGTGCAACAAACTGTGTAATCTGGAGTCTGTGGACACCTTAAATTAGCTCTTTTTATTTTATTTTATCACATCATCACTCATCAAAACAGCTTCACACTATGCCACATTGCCATTAGCATAATACAGGCACAGGGAAGAAAATACCAAAGAAAGAGATCAATCATGGATCATATTACTGAAGGGAAACCCCGTGTGCCCCTTTTCAGATATTCTTTATCCACGGCAGAAAATGAAATCAGCAAATAGCAAGTGTAAAATTGTAAAAGGTCAAACTTACGATTTCTGATCACCAAATTTCCACCACTCAGGCTCATACCACTGTTTTCCCCTGGAAAATAATAAAATCCATAAGCATCCAGACATTATTCCAAACTCTAATCTGATAGGGTAAGCAGAAGGAGCTCAAGCACTGGTTGCAACTGGCTCAGTGGGCATTATATTTGTAAAGGACTCCATATAAGGGGAAGGGGGGGAAATGAAACACACAAGTTAAAATAAGTAAAAGATATGCAATATTTACTCCTCTGCTATCACTTCTCCAGACTTCATACACCCAATGTACACACTTTGCTGACCACGACGGCTCTCAAGTAGTCCAATCAATCCATCTGAAAACAAAAAAAAAAGGGCAGACAGTGAAGCTAGAACATGAGAGACACATAAAGTCACTGTGTAGAACTCAAACTAGACTGTAGAACTTTTAATAAAATCGTTAAAAATATATTTTTTTATAAACTTATAATGGCTTACCAAGATCAAGGTCAATATTGTCATCGACTTTTACATAAAATTCAGCATCCCAATTTTGCACAGCTGAACTGAAGAAGAACTTCGCTTTCTTTGACGACTCTTCTTGGGCTTCCTCATGCCCTTCCTGATATTTAGTCACAGAACATGCATCATGACATGGAAAAATGACTGACTAGTTTTCGCATATTAAAACAAAATCTTCAGACATAAGTCACATATTCCACCTTAATAATATTAGCAGACTACAAATTTTTAGCATATACCTAAATAACCTCATATCTATAAACACAAGAAATAGGTACATGCCTGATTGCCAACTAATACTTGGATGAAGGAAAAACGAAGGTTTTTACTAACTCATTTAGAATATATAATATGGTAACTCTCGAGGAATAAAATGACAAAGAAATACATAAATCTATCTAGATATAGTTAAATCTGAAAGACGTATTATAAGGTGTTGGGAATTTCCCATGTGTTGAACCCACATTAAGGTGACTAATTTATAAGGCTAGTAAGCTACCCTTATTACCACATGGTTTTGGGTCAGAACTGCTACTTGGGTTATTTATCCTCTTGTCGTGGGCCTAAACCTACGGTCTAACTTAGAGAATCAATGAGACATATTATAATTTATATGAATATGTGTATCTCAATAAGACAATGGCACCTTTTAAGAGGACTAGAGAAGCACTCACCAGATAGAATTCTAAGGGGAGTGTTTGGTATAGAAAATTTTGATGTAGGAAATAATTTAAATTAGTGTTTCCATTTCATGTCATTTGGTAAGAGTTATAGTAGTTACAATTATCATTTCCACAGGGTAATATACTCCCCCCATTTACCCATGTCAAACTAGTGGGTTGTGGGCATGAGTCAGATTTCCTTCCTCGTTCCAAAATTTCTCAATCGTTTCCATTTCAATAAGATACCTAAAAACCACTCAAGGTAACGACCGTCATCGCCGTTTCCCCCTCTTAACCAAATCCTTTCTGTTTCATTTACGTTAGTTACAATAAACCCTTAGGAAACAAAGCATGATGTGTTTAAATAAGAAAGAATAGCTTATTCAATCTTCCAAGAACACAATCAAGGAGGCACCTAGTTTGCTAGTCTGATCGTCATGAATTCACAATATAAGTAAGAAAAGAGTATTAGGAGTAACAAAATAATGTACGACTCACAAGAATCAAGAAATCTTTAGTTTGGCGATTTTCTTCATCGATATTGCGATCCAAGCTATCACCTCGGTTTGGACTACATATCATACACAACATGTTATTGCTAGAACTGCCCACAGAGGATAGTAATGATAGGAAAGCAAAACCAAAAAAGATTTCAGCATTAGTAAAACCTCCGCCCAATCACAAAACGTACGACGATTCCTTTCTCTTCGAGTTTTTTTAGATTGTCACCTAGAACAAGCACCACAAAACTTATGTTACACATGTTTGAGTAGCAGAAATAGAAAGTGATCTCATTTAATAAAACAAGTGCAAGGGCAAATTATAAAGAAAATCAATCAATCAATCAAAGCCTTAATCCCATATGAGGGGTCGGCTAACATGAACCAAAAGTGATTATTCCGGGAGGTTATCCACATAGATTTTCCTCCTCCATTCTCTACGAAAATACAAAAATAAAATAAAATAACAAACATTTCAACCAAAGGTGCATGAAGAGACTTCACTCATCAAAACCTTCAAATTATCTAGGTCAAAGGACTAGGAACAAATAAGTCCAAAAATCTCTGGTAATCTAAGTAAAAATCTATTACAGGCTCATCCCTGATTATAAAATAAACAACTACACTAAAATGCAATGACACAAGCCAATAGATCACTCATACATTACATATACAAAGTTGTGCAAGAAAAGGAATAGATAAGGGCATAATAAGACTTTGCATTCTTGTAGTAGGGATAAATAGACAAAAATAGATCCCAATCTCTATGAGAGACACTGACATCAGAAATTATACGTGACAACTGTTCGTGCCAACAAGACACTAAATAAAAGTAATAAACATTCACCTCTAGGCATCCAAGAGCCTCGAAAAGTATTGCGCTTCAAACGACTTCCAAATCCAGTGTAAACTCCAATAACAGCAAGAAGTTTCCTATCAGTAGAACCATCTTGCCTTAGTTGATTTCTTAGATATCCTTGACTTCTGGCCAGAGTTAGGTCCATCTCTGCTTCCGCAATCCTCTTCTCTAAATCTCTTAAAACAACCACCAATGCAAATGTCAGTGAAACTGATGAATTACAATACATCCACAATCTGTGAACATTTATCCAAAAAACTACACATAGAAGAGAAGGGATGGAAGCAGTACTTGCATCCTAACACCATAAGCTTATCATCAACTGTGAGGACTCTTGGTCTCTGCAATGGGCCAACAAAGAAAACAAAATTACGACATCATTTTATAGCATTCAGAACTAGAAGAAACCAAAATCACTATTTCTATGTTCAGCCATTTCCAGCTTAACAACAACAAACAAAAGATGAATATATATGGTCTAATAGTTACTACCCCACATCGACTCTCTTGTATTGAACTTGTATGAGTACGAGATAATTCAAAATCTTCTGATAGCATAACAAACCTGGACTGCATTTTTCTGGAGAAGGCTAGCCAGTAAAGTTCGGTTCTCAGCATCCTGCCACAACCTGAGTATGCGGACGTGTACATTAAGGATAGGAAGAACTTCAACAAAAACACATATCTTTCACAAATGTCAATCAATCAATCAGAGCCTTAATCCCATGTCTTTCACAAATGTAAGTTAAAAAAAAAAAAAAAAAACAAATATTACAAACTCGTTATGTGCTTCTAATCAGACTAATAAATTAAAAACACCTTGACAAACCAACAACCTGTGTTGATTCCCCTCGAAAAAGCCAAATTCAACCATATAGGCATTTTCATAAATTTTTGAATTACGGTGACATTCGAATTTGAGTGGATGAAGACAGATCCTATCAAAATTATTTTTGCACTTGAATTTCTCAATTATCTAGACAACATATATTCAACTACTACACAAGAAGGCTAATTTAACCAGCGATTGATACTAGAACGATTCTCAAATCAACCAATTGTAAAATTCGATTCTCGAGAGACACAATTAGATCAGTAAGCTAAGTAAGATTAACATACAGATTCAATTGCTTGATTATATATTCATACTAAAAACGGAAAAACATCACAAAGCTGAAATCCGATCTGAACTCATCGAAATTGCCTAATGTTTCGATCAAATAAAGAAAAACAATCAAATTGAAACCAGATTATTCAAAACGAACACAGATTTCTCACAATAAGAACACATAAAACCGCACAATTTCGCCAATTCTGATCAATCAAAAAGCAAACGGTCGAACAATCAACAAAAAATGACAAAGCAAAAGCGCGGTCAAAACGAAAAACAGCAATACCTGCCAGCGACGTAGAGGCAAGCGACGCAAGAGAAGAAGGCCAAAAGAAGAGAAGGTTTAGCAGAGAAAGGAGAGTTTGAAGAGGAAGATGAAGAATGCGCGGAAGATCTTCCGATGCCTCTTCTCTCTCCTCCCTTCGATGAAGTCGTCAATGGCAGGGAGCCCTCCATTGCAGCTCTGAAATCAAGGTTCTTCACAGTTGGGACTTGAGAGAGTGTTGTTGGTGAGGTGCGTCAAGTCTTTCATTTTTATTAGGGATTTTATCATAGGTGCCCCTGAACTTTAACGTTTTTTTCAAAATGCACATCACTTTTTTGACCCCTTCCAAATTGCCCTTTAACTTTCAAAAACCTCAAAAAAGTGACTTTTTAGGGAAAAAATTAACGGGCTTTTAACGGAGTCTATTTGACTCGTGTATGTAGTATCTTGTGGGTCCCACTTCATTTACTATGTAGTATCTTGTGGGTCCCACTTCATTTACTTAACAACGGTTATAATAATAAGTTGAATCTCAATCTCACATTATCTCATTCTTCTCCCTTCTTCTTCTTCGTGAAATACCCTGCAATAATGGTTTCTTCTTCATCTCTCAATTCTACACCAAACCAAGACTACACAGGTTCTTGTTCAATCTTAGGTATGATCAGAGGGTGTGCAAATGCAGAATTGGAAGAAAAAGTGATGTGCGAATTTCTGATTCCACTAAAAACCCTAATCGGCTCTATTATGTTGCAGAGAATGTGGGTTTGTTGATTGGTGTGTTCCTCGAATAGATGAAGCAACTGTCAATGGCTTCTATGGCAATAGTTGTATAGTCAATGTGGTTATGCAATTTAACTCCTGAATTCAAAGAGTTGAAAGGAAGGTCTCTGAACTTGTTCTTTTGTTTCTTTTTGGGCTAAAATTTGGGGGGGGGGGGGGCGGGGGCTGCCTTATTTGTCATTGTTGATTTTTATTGGGATAGGTTTTGAAAGGGTAGTTCTATATGTATGGGATTGTAATGATTATTGTAGCACATTGTATATGTATGGATTGAATGAAATTGTAGCACAATCTTTGTAAGTGAATTGAACGCAATGAATTGCAATGAATTCCAATTTTCCAATGTTTAAACTTCATTATTGGGCATCCAAATGTGCATACATTACCAAAAAAACCTTTCAACTTCCCAACTTCATTCGAATTCTATGCTTGAATTGATTTTGACAATGTTGGGTAAAAGAATTAAATGAAGTGGGACCCACAAGTACTACATACACGAGTCAAATAGACTCCGTTAAAAGCCCGTTAATTTCTTTCCCCAAAAAGTCACTTTTTTGAGGTTTTTGAAAGATTGAAGGGCAATTTGGAAGGGGTCAAAAAAGGTGTGTGCATTTTGGAAAAAACGTTAAAGTTTCAGGGGCACCTATGATAAAATCCCTTTTTATTAATGCAAAATTACATAATCATTACAAATTTTGCTAAACTGAACTAATTGGTACTGATCTGAACTTATCTTTACTGAAATCTTATTTTTACCGTACTGAACTTATTGCTATTGAAGGGAACTTATTACTATTGAACAATACTATTGAACTGAACTTATTTTCTACTGAAATTTATCTAAATAATTGACGAGAAATGACTTACTCTACGGAGTATATTATTTAGTTAAAAAAATGAGAATGAACCCCAAAAAAGAGAAATGGTGTGGACAGATTCGAAACCTATGATGACCATTGACATACACTAGATAATTCCAACATATACTCCTACCTAAATAATCCCTGAGCATATGCTCAATTTTTAAATAAAATACAAATTGTTCTAAATTAAAATAAATTCGATACTTTTAATTTGTAATTATTGAGAGCGAGAGGTATTTCAAGTGATTAAAGGTCTCCTCCCTTTCCAGGAGATCCTTGGATCGCTCATCCCCGCTAGGGGTGGAAACTAATACGGTTTAAAACCGCAAACCGAACCGCACCGCACCGAACAAGAAATATGGTTCGGTTTTTTTCCTAATTCGGTGCGGTTTGGACTGAAATTTTTGTTGAATTTCGGTTTTCGGTTTGTAGTTCATAGAACCGAACTCCAAACCACAACGAAATACTAAGCATGTTGGGCCGTTGGGGCAATTCAAACTCTTCACAGTTGGGCTCAGCAGTCAGCATGTTTTAAGGCCCAATTCATTTAATAAACGAAAAAAACCCTAACCCTATCAAAATTCAAAACATTCAGTCATTCTTGATTCTTCCTCACTCTCTTCCTTTATCCGCCTCCTCTCATTCACTCTCACTCCTTCACTCCTCACTCTCTCGCAAGTCTCAGTCACTCTCTAGTCTCTTCTTCACATCTTCTTCACGATTTCACTCAGTCACTGAAGTCCTCCCGAATCTCCACTCGCTCGAGTCGCTCCTCTACGTTCTGCTTCTCAACCAAGTCACACCTCATCGCTCTTGGCTCCTGCTAACGTTCTGCTTCCGACTGAAGGTATGTGATTTGCTAATTATGTTTCGAAAATCTTTGCTAATTATTTTGCTAATTATGTTCGATAATGTCGAATTTTTTAATTATTTCTTGTGATTTTTGTCGACATTAGGGTTTGTCGAATAGATCATTTTTCTTTTTCGATTTTGTTTTGAAATTATTTCTGTATTATTTCTGTGATTTCTGTTATTATTAGGTTTGAATTATTTATGTATTATTTCTTGATTGATATGTTATTAAGTTCGAAATGATTGATTATTTTGTTATATTATTTCTGTGATTGTTTCTGTTGTAATTCATGATGGACTTTTTGCTGCATTGCGTTCTAATAATTAGTTGTTGATGTCTTGCTTTAATGCTTTTATTCAAGTTTATGGTTGTATATTGTTGTTGGAATTTTAGATTGTTTTTAAATAATTTTAGATGTTAATGTTGCTTTTTAATTCAGGATGTTAATGTTAATTGTTAAATTTAGATTGTTGTTGCCTTGTTGGCTTTGACTTATGTAATTCTTATTAATATAGTTGTTTGTTTCCTATTAAATTATATAATAATTTTATTTAGATAATTTTGTGGTAAAAAAACTGAAATTTTGTGGCCAAAAAAAACAATAGTTAAAATTTCGGTTTGTTTGTGGAGTCAAAATCAAAAAACCGAAATTTTCGGTTCGGTTGGTTTGGACCGAAATAATATTTGATTTGGAGATTTGGAGTGATAAAATCTAAAAAACCGAAATAATACGGTTTGGATTTGGAGTGGGTAAAAAACCGAACCGCAAACGAAGTTTCACCCCTAATTCCCGCCCTTGAACTCTATTAGCACCCAAAAAAATTGTACTCTGTAATTATTTAAAAATAAGGTTTATTTTCAACCAAAAAAATATTTTTAATAATATATATACTAATATATATATATATGTATATATAAATTATATATAATATTATATTATATATATACTATATATATATATATATATTATATATATATATATAAACACATTTATTAACATTTCATTAAATGGTTTCTTACATTTTCTATGTTTATGCAATAATTAAATAAAGTGTGTTTGAGGGGAGATTTGGGAGGAAAATTTGACTATGTAGGGTTTTGCTTTAATATTAGTTATGAGAGTAAAAAATTGTAATAATTGAAAATTAAGGTTTTAGGGCCTTACTTAAAACTTAATTTCAGTTTTGTTCAGTTTTTGTTCAGTTTAGTTCAGTTCAGTTCAGTTTCAAAAAAATTCAATTTGTTCAATTCAGTTCGTTCAGTTTAGATTCAGTTTTTGGAATTTAAATCCAAAACTTAAATCTTCTATTTATTCAGTTCAGTTCAGTTCAGTTCAGTTTTTAAAAAAATTCAGTCCAGTTCAGTTCAGTTTAAGTAAACAGCCCTTAATTTCGACAATTTTTATAGGTTATATATGAAATAATAAAAGTTCAGATCAGACAGGGTGGAAGAAGGCAAAAGGTGAAGGCACACAACAACCGCAAGGGTAAAGGTGTGTCATCTACATTTTGACGATGTTGGCTTGAGCCTGGAACGAGAAGCTCAATGTATGTTGATTAAAGAAATGATGTGAACTCAGGAGGAGAAGCTAGAATGGCAAGGAAGAAGAACATGAAGTAAAAATGTTACAAAACTTCCTGAGTAAGGCTTACCCCATTAACATCACAAAGAAGAAAACATGAAGGATAAGTTAATGGCTGAGTTCTATGGAGATTTTTTAACATATGTGTTGCCTTGTTCCGATAGGTTTAGCAAGTTGTTTAGGTAGTTGTTCGCTTTTGCATATAAGTTTTATTCCTTTCACTTGAAAGGGGTTTTCTTATTTTAGGCTAATTAGTGGAAATTGAATTATTAGGTAACTTCCAAATATCCCCCCTTTACTCTAAAATGTGAGTATTGCCCAAAGTATAAATCCCCAATACCCTTAATTTTGTGTTTATTACTCCTCTACCCCATTCACTTTTCCAACCTCACCATTCTACCTCATCAATATAATTCCTTTTCTTTTGACACCTCATTACCCTCTGTTTCTCCCCTTACTCTAAAATAGTGAACAAATGTACCCCAAAGGTATTTACCATTTACCCCTTTGTTTTGTGTTTTATTTACTCTCTACCATCTACCCTTTCCACCTCACGTTTTCTCCTCATAAATTGTCCTCCTACCTCTTTGACACTTCATCACATTAATTTCTCTTTCAAACCAACTTCATCACTATTCGAAGCCGACCGACTTCACCATCTTCATTGATTCTTTCAACCAACTTTTTTTTCTTCTGTTTTCTTGTTCATTCTTCTCTTATGCTATTTCTGCGCGACCCAACGTGCTTCGGAAGTAGTCACTCTGCGATCCGCCGTTCTGATCGATTGGTGTGCTTAACGTCGGTGTGTTGCTGCTTGCTCGAGCTGCCATCCTCACTATTTATTGTTGCTTTAGCTGCGACCTATGGGGCGAGATGGATTTTCCTTTGGCGGTCGCCTTGTTTCTGGCTTTTGGTTGGTGTGTCTCTTCGAGATTATGTTTTGGACGTAGGATGGGTGCATGTAGTTGTTCATGACGAGTGGTTAGATCCAGTTGTGGTGGTATTCAGCACGGTGTTTCTTGATTTATGAATTCAAAGCATGTTGCTCTGTCTGGTGGTGGGATTATGTGATCTATGGATTCGAGTAGGTGCTCTGTCCGGTGGTTTTGTGATTTGGAATTGAAGAAGGTGCGTCGTTTAGTGTGGTTTTTGCACAGGGTGACAGGGATGTTTGGGTGATCATCCCTTTGATTTCTTGAGATACGTTAATGATTTGATCTGATACTTTTTTGTTTGTCAGCTGTCAAATTTTTATGTATGATTTCATATTGCTAGCCTGTTATCAATGGTGTTCCCATTATACCTCATCAATTGGTGTTATCAATTGTGTATTCCACATATAACCTCCATTGTCGGGAAACTTGATGACAGAAGGCAACTAAGCAAATTGTTTTCTTCTTATGCTCTGCTAGATAATATATTAAGTGTGTGATAACTTGCCCTGAAGCTCTCTAATATCCTCGAGTGATGGAATATGTTGATTAACGAAACAAAAACTTATGGAAAAGATTATTTATTCAAAATGTTATGAAAAAACGGCCTTATATATCTTCTAGCAATAAGGTATGTATCAATTTAAGAGTCAAGAAATTATTCTATATTATGATCTGCCTAATATCTTGATTTAGGGGGGTTTTTCTTATTTTAGGTAGAGCATTGTTTGAATTATAAAAGGGCTTATCATGGACACGGATGGCATTGTTATGAAATGTCAGTTAAATATCACAGTTATTTAAACCAAGTCTTAGCCAGTAGTAACTTCCCTGGTTTGACACAGTGGGATGTCATTTTTGTTATTACAATCACCAACATAGTTTCACGAATTTTATCTGATTTTTGATCCCGAATATCTTAAGTTTATGATGCAAAGTCATGCAATTGTGTGTGTGTGTGTGTGCTGCCGCGTGCGTGTGTGCGTTTCGTGTGTGTATGTGTTTGCTCCAATCGTTGAATTCGTTTGATTTATGTGTTTGATATTTTGTTGATTTTGGTTTGATTGAGTAATTTCGGACAAGTTAGAGAAGAGAAAGTATGATTTTCAGTGACAAGCGCTACTCAGTTCATTTCTTTACCATAATTTGGTTCCTGAATTTTTTACCCATATTGAATTAAGAAACAATCATAAACCCATAGAGTATGCAATTATATTAAAGAAAAATACAAAATTGAAATGTAAATAGCTGAGAAATAAATAGGAAGGCAAAAGTATATAGGAAAAGAGAGTAATGAAACAGATGGATTTATTCAACATGGTAACAATGATTCTTATTAGGATTGAAAGTAAGGGTTTTTTACTCTTTGATTAGAGGGCTATTTACTTTGCAAAATTTTGAGAGTGTCTTTCTGTAAGATTTATCATTTACAAGCTGAAAAGTCTCCTCTAAAGTTGGATCTTTTTAAATTCTTTTCAAAAAGGCTTGAAGAACAATCCTGATGAGCTTGTTATTTAAGTAGCAAGAATATTCAAGGCTCTGTACATACTGCTTTCTCACATACTAATTATTTTCTTACAGTTCATATTGCTAACACCTCTTTGTCGTGCCTATTCTAATTTAGGCATGAAACTCCACAAATTGATGTTCCAAATGCCATGATAATGTTGTGTAGGATTCTCGCATGGCATCCCGTTGGTTATATTTTTTGCAGGTGAGCTCTTATAATTGATGTAGTGGATTATTATATTTATATGATCATAGCGAGCATGATATTCACTGCTACATTGGTTCAGTGCATGTGGTCGTAAAAGTATACAGACAATGTTGGAGACAAAATTAGTTGTGGACCTGTAAGAGCAAGCCTACTGTGGCAGCTGCGCGGTATGTGCTCTAAATGTGCTAATTGCAATACCTATGAATATTATTCAGCAAGATTATTGCTGCCCGATGATCTTCTTCACATCACTCTTGATTTCTTGATTCTTGATCTTCCTCACTCTCTTCCTTATCCGCCTCACTCTCATTCACTCTCACTCCTCACTCCTCACTCTCTCGCAGTCTCAGTCACTCTCTAGTCTCTTCTTCACATCTTCTTCACAGACTTCACTCAGTCACATCAGTCGCTCCGAATCTCACTCGGCTCGAGTCGCTCCTTGCTACGTTTCTGCTTCTCACAAGTCACAATCTCCATCGCTCTTGGCTCCTGCTACGTTCTGCTTCACGACTGAGGTATGTGATTTTGCTAATTATGTTCGAAATCTTGCTAATTTTATTTGCTAATTATGTTCGAAATGTCGAATTTTGTTAATTATTTCTGTGATTTTTGTGTCGAATTTAGGGTTTGTCGAATGATCTATTTTTTCTGTCGAATTTTTTTGAATTATTTCTGTATTATTTCTGTGATTTCTGTATATTAGGGTTTGAATTATTTATGTATTATTCTGTGATTATTTGTTAATTAAGTTCGAAATGTTATTATTTTGTTAATTATTTCTGTGATTGTTTCTGTTTAATTCAGGATGACTTTTTGCTGCATGCGTTCTAATAATTTAGTTGTTGATGTCTTGCTTTAATGCTTTTTTAATCAAGTTTAGTTGGGTTTGTAATATTGTTGTTGAATTTAGATTGTTGTTTAAATAATTTTAGATTGTTAATGTTGGCTTTTTAATTCAGGATGTTAAATTGTTAATTGTTAAATTTAGATTGTTGTTGCCTTGTTGGCTTTGACTTATGTAATTCTTATTAATATAGTTGTTTGCTTCCTATTAAATATTTATAATTAATTTTATTTAGATAATTTTGTGGGTAAAAAAACTGAAATTTTGTGGCCAAAAAAACAAAGTTAAAATTTCGGTTTGGTTTGGAGTTCAAAATCAAAAAAACCGAAATTTTCGTTTCGGTTTGTTGACCGAAATAATATTGATTTGGATTTGGAGTGAAAATCTAAAAACACGAAATAATACGGTTTGGTTTGGATGGTGGGAAAAACAACCGAACCGCAAACCGAAGTTTCACCCCCTAATCCCCGCCCTTGAACTCTTATTAGCACCCAAAAAAATTTGTACTCTGTAATTATTAAAATAAGGTTTTATTTTCAACCAAAAAAATATTTAATAATATATATAATACTAATATATATATATATGTCTATAATATATATTATATATATATATTATATATATATAATATATATATATAATATATTATATATATAATATATAATTATATATATATATATAAACAACATTTATTAACATTCATTAATGTTTTCTTACATTTTCTTATGTTTATGCAATAATTAATAAAGGTTTTGAGGGGAGATTTGGGAGGAAAATTTTGATATGTAGGGTTTGCTTTAAATTATTTATGGAGTAAAAATTGTAATAATTTGAAAATAAGGTTTTAGGGCCTTACTTAAACTTAATTTCAGTTTGTTCAGTTTTGTTCAGTTTAGCTTCAGTTCAGTTCAGTTTCAAAAAAATTCAATTTTGTTCAATTCAGTCAGTTCAGTTTAGTTCAGTTTTGGAATTTAAATCCAAAACTTAAATCTTTCTATTATTCAGTTCAGTTCGTTCAGTTCAGTTTTAAAAAATTCAGTCCAGTTCAGTTCAGTTTAAGTAAACAGGCCCTTAATTTCGACAATTTTTTATAGTATATATGAAATAATAAAAGGGTCAGATCAGACAGGGTGAAGAAGGCAAAGGTGAAGGCTACACAACAAGCAAGGGTAAAGGTGTGTCATCTACATTTGACGATGTTGGCTGAGCCTGGACGAGAAGCTTCAAATGTATGTTGATTTAAAAGGAAATGATGTGAACTTCAGGGAGGGAGAAGCTAGAATTGGCAAAGGAAAGAAGACATGAAGTACAACATGTTACAAACTCTCCTGAGTAAGGCTACCCCATTAACATCAAAAAGAAGAAAACATGAAGGATAAGTTAATGGCTGAGTTCTATGGAGATTTTTTAAGATAATTGTTTGCCTTTTCCGAAGTTTAGCAAGTTGTTTAGGGTAGTGTTGCGCTTTGCATTATAGTTTTTACCTTTCACTTGAAAGGGGTTTTTCTATTTTAGGTAATTAGTGGAAAATTGAATTATTTAGGGTAACTTCAAATATCCCCCCTTACTCTAAAATGTGAGTATTGTCCCAAAGTAAACCCCAATATTACCCTTAATTTTTGTTTTTATTACTCTCTACCCCATTCACTTTCCAACTCACCATTCTACCTCATCAATATAAATTCCTTTCTTTTTGACACCTCATTAGCCTCTTTTCTCCCCCTTACTTCTAAAATGTGAACAATGTACCCCAAAGTGTATTTACCATTTACCCCTTGTTTTTGTGTTTTATTTACTCTTCTACCATCTACCCTTTCCACCTCACGTTTTCTCCTCATAAAATTGTCCTCCTACCTCTTGACACTTCATCACATTAATTTCTCTTTCAACCAACTTCATCACTATTCGAACGACCGACTTCACCATCTTCATTGATCTTTCAACCAACTTTTTTCTTCTGTTTTCTTGTCATTCTTCTCTTATGCTCTATTTCTGCGACCCCAACGTGGCTTGGGAATAGTCACCTTGCGATCCGCCGTTCTTGATCATTGGTGTGCTTAATCGTCGGTGTTTGTGCTTGCTCGAGCTGCCATCCTCACTATTATTGTTGCTATTAGCTGCGACCTATGGGGCGAGATGGATTTTCCTTTGGCGGTCGCCTTGTTCTGGCTTTGGTTGGTGTCTCTGTTTCGAGATTATGTTTTGGACGTAGATGGTGCATGTAGTTGTTCATGACGTAGTGGTAGATCCAGTTGTTGGGGTATTCAGCACGGTGTTTCTGTGATTTATGAATTCAAGCATGTTGCTCTGTCTAGGTGGTGGGATTTATGTATCTATGGATTCGAGTAGGTGCTCTGTCCGGTTGGTTTTGTGATTTGGAATTGAGAAGGTGCGTCGTTTAGTGGTGTTTGCACAGGTGACAGGGATGTTTGGGTGATCATCCCTTGATTTCTTGAGATACGTTAATGATTTGATCTGATTATTTTTGTTTGTCAGCTGGTCAAATTTTTATGTATGATTTCATATATGCTAGCCTGTTATCAATTTGGTGTCCCATATACCTCATCAATTGTGTTTATCAATTGGTATTCCCATATAAACTCTCCATTGTCGGGAAACTTGATGACAGGAAGGCAACTAAGCAAATTGTTGTTCTTCTTAGTGCTCTGCTAGATAAATATAATAGTGTGATAACTGCCCTGAAGCTCTCTAATTATCCTCGAGTGATGGAATATGTTGATTACGAAACAAAAAACTTATGGAAAAGATTATTATTCAAAAATGTTATGAAAAACGAGCCTTATATATCTTCTAGCAATAAGGTATGTATCAATTTAAGAGTTCAAAATTATTCTATATATGATGCATGCCTAATATCTTGATTTAGGGGGGTTTTTCTTATTTTAGGTAGAGGCATTGTTTGAATTAATAAAAGGGCTTATCATGGACACGGATGGCATTGTTATGATAATGCAGCTAAATATCACAGTTATTTAAACAAGTCTTAGCCAGTGTAACCTTCCCTGGTTGACACAGTGGGAGTCATTTTGTTATTACAATCACCAACATATTCACGAATTTTATCTGATTTTTGATCCCGAATATCTAAAGTTATGATGCAAGTCATGCAATTGTGTGTGTGTGTGTGTGCGCGCCGTGCGTGTGTGCAGTGTTGTATGTGTTTGCCTATATCGTTGAATTCGGATTTTGTGTTTGATGATTTTTGTTTTTTGGTTTGATTGAGTTAATTCGGACAAGTTTAGAGAAGAGAAAGTATGATTTTCAGTGACAAGCGCTACTCAGTTCATTCTACCATATTGGTTCCTGAATTTTTTACCCTATTGAATTAAGAAGAAACAAAACCCATAGAGTATGCAATTATATAAAGAAAATACAAAATTGAAATGTAAATAGCTGAGAAATAACTAGGAAGGCAAAAGTATATAGGAAAAGAGAGTAATGAACAAGTGGATTTATTCAACATGGTAACAATGATTCTATTAGGATTGAAAGTAAGGGTTTATACTCTTGATTAGAGGCTATTTTAACTTTGCAAAATTTTAGAGAGTGTCTTTCTTGTAAGATTTTATCATTTACAAGCTGAAAAAGTCTCCTCTAAAGTTGGATCTTTTAAATTCTTTCAAAAAGGCTTGAGAACAATCCTGCATGGCTGTGTTATTTAAGTAGGAAGAATATTCAGGCTCTGTACATACTGCTTTCCTCACTACTATTATTTTGTTTTCTTACAGTTCATATTGCTAACACCTCTTTGTCGTGTCCTATTCTAATTTTAGGCATGAAACTCCACAAATTGATGTTCCAAATGCCCATGATAATGTTGTGTAGGATCTCGCATGGCATCCCGTTGGTTATATTTTTTGCAGGTGAGCTCTTATATATGATGTAGTGGATTATTATATTTTATATGTATCATACGGCGAGCATGATATTCACTGCTACATTGGTTGCAGTGCATGTGCGTCGTAAAGTTACAGACAATGTTGGAGACAAAATTAGTGTTGTGACCTGTAAGAGCAAGCCTACTTGGCAGCTGCGCGGTATGTGCTCTAACATGTGCTAATTGCAATACCTATGAATATTATTCAGCAAGATTATTGCTGCCCGATGATCTTCTTCACATCACTCTTGATTCTTGATTCTTGATTCTTCCTCCACTCTCTTCCTTATCCGCCTCACTCTCATTCACTCTCACTCCTCACTCCTCACTCTCTCGCAGTCTCAGTCACTCTCTAGTCTTTCTTCACATCTTCTTCACGACTTCACTCAGTCACTCAGTCGCTCCGAATCTCACTCGCTCGAGTCGCTCCTGCTACGTTCTGCTTCTCACAGTCACAATCTCAATCGCTCTTGGCTCCTGCACGTTCTGCTTCACGACTGAAGGTATGTGATTTTGCTAATTATGTTCGAAATCTTGCTAATTATTTTGCTAATTATGTTCGAATGTCGAATTTGTTAATTATTTCTTGTGATTTTTGTCGAATTAGGGTTGTCGAATAGATCTATTTTTTCTGGTCGAATTTTGTTTTGAATTATTTCTGTATTATTTCTGTGATTTCTGTATTATTAGGGTTTTGAATTATTTATGTATTATTTCTGTGATTATTTGTTAATTAAGTTCGAAATGTTGATTATTTTGTTAATTATTTCTGTGATTGTTCTGTTTAATTCAGGATGGACTTTTTGCTGCATTGCTTCTAATAATTTAGTTGTTGATGTCTTGCTTTATGCTTTTTAATTCAAGTTTTGTTAGGTTGTAATATTGTTGTTGAATTTAGATTGTTGTTAAATAATTTTAGATTGTTAATGTGGCTTTTTAATTCAGGATGTTAAATTGTTAATTGTTAAATTAGATTGTTGTTGCCTTGTTGGCTTTGACTTATGTAATTCCTTATAATTATAGTTGTTGCTTCCTATTAAATATTTTATAATAATTTTATTATAGATAATTTTGTGGGGTAAAAAAACTGAAATTTGTGGCCAAAAAAAAACAAAGTTAAAAATTTCGGTTTGGTTTTGGAGGTCAAATCAAAAAACCGAAATTTTCGGTTCGGTTGGTTTGGACCGAAATAATATTTGATTTGGATTGGAAAGTGAAAAATCTAAAAACCGATATAAGTAACGGTTTGGATTTGGAGTGGGGTAAAACCGAACCGCAACCGACGTTTCACCCCTAATCCCCGCCCTTGATACTTCTATAGCACCCAAAAACAATTTACTCTGTTAATTATTTTAAAAATAAGTTTTATTTTTCAACCAAAAAATATTTTATATATTATATTACAATATATATATATGTATATATAATAATATATATATATATATATAATATTTATATATATATATATATATATTATATATATATATATATATATATATATAATATATATATAAACAACATTTATTAACATTCATTAAATGTTTTCTTACATTTTCTATGTTTATGCAATAATTAATAAAGTGTGTTTGAGGGGGAGATTTGGGAGGGAAAATTTGATATGTAGGGTTTGCTTTAATATTAGTTATGGAGTAAAAATTGTAATAATTTGAAAATAAGGTTTTAGGGCCTTACTTAAACTTAATTTCAGTTTTGTTCAGTTTTGTTCAGTTTAGTTCAGTTCAGTTCAGTTTCAAAAAATTCAATTTTGTTCAATTCAGTTCAGTTCAGTTTAGTTCAGTTTTGGAATTTAAATCCAAAACTTAAATCTTTCTATTTATTCAGTTCAGTTCAGTTCAGTTCAGTTTTAAAAAATTCAGTCCAGTTCAGTTCAGTTTAAGTAAACAGGCCCTTAATTTCGACAATTTTTTATAGTTATATATGAAATAATAAAAGTGTCAGATCAGACAGGGTGAAGAAGGCAAAGGTGAAGGCTACACAACAACGCAAGGGTAAAGGTGTGTCATCTACATTTGACGATGTTGGCTTGAGCCTGGACGAGAAGCTTCAAATGTATGTTGATTTAAAAGGAAATGATGTGAACTTCAGGAGGGAGAAGCTAGAATTGGCAAAGGAAAGAAGACATGAAGTACAACATGTTACAAACTCTCCTGAGTAAGGCTACCCCATTAACATCAAAAGAAGAAAACATGAAGGATAAGTTAATGGCTGAGTTCTATGGAGATTTTTTAAGATAATTGTTTGCCTTTTCCGATAGGTTTAGCAAGTTGTTTAGGGTAGTTGTTCGCTTTTGCATATAAGTTTTTACCTTTCACTTGAAAGGGGTTTTTCTTATTTTAGGCTAATTTAGTGGAAATTGAATTATTTAGGGTAACTTCAAATATCCCCCCTTACTCTAAAATGTGAGTATTGTCCCAAAGTATAATCCCCAATATACCCTTAATTTTGTGTTTTATTACTCCTCTACCCCATTCACTTTCCAACTCACCATTCTACCTCATCAATATAATTCCTTTCTTTTGACACCTCATTACCCTCTTTTCTCCCCCTTACTCTAAAATGTGAACAATGTACCCCAAAGTGTATTTACCATTTACCCCTTTGTTTTGTGTTTTATTTACTCTTCTACCATCTACCCTTTCCACCTCACGTTTTCTCCTCATAAATTGTCCTCCTACCTCTTGACACTTCATCACATTAATTTCTCTTTCAACCAACTTCATCACTATTCGACCGACCGACTTCACCATCTTCATTGATTCTTTCAACCAACTTTTTTTTCTTCTGTTTTTCTTGTCATTCTTCTCTTATGCTCTATTCTGCGACCCAACGTGCTTGGGAAGTAGTCACCTTGCGATCCGCCGTTCTTGATCATTGGTGTGCTTAATCGTCGGTGGTTTGTGCTTGCTCGAGCTGCCATCCTCACTATTTATTGTTGCTTTAGCTGCGACCTATGGGGCGAGATGGATTTTCCTTTGGCGGTCGCCTTGTTCTGGCTTTGGTTGGTGTCTCTGTTTCGAGATTATGTTTTGGACGTAGGATGGGTGCATGTAGTTGTTCATGACGAGTGGTAGATCCAGTTGTGGTGGTATTCAGCACGGTGTTTCTGTGATTTATGAATTCAAGCATGTGCTCTGTCTGGTGGTGGGATTTATGTGATCTATGGATTCGAGTAGGTGCTCTGTCCGGTGGTTTTGTGATTTGGAATTGAGAAGGTGCGTCGTTTAGTGGTGGTTTTGCACAGGGTGACAGGGATGTTTGGGTGATCATCCCTTGATTTCTTGAGATACGTTAATGATTTGATCTGATACTTTTTGTTTGTCAGCTGGTCAAATTTTTATGTATGATTTCATATTGCTAGCMTGTTATCAATTGGTGTTCCCATATACCTCATCAATTGGTGTTATCAATTGGTATTCCCATATAACTCTCCATTGTCGGGAAACTTGATGACAGGAAGGCAACTAAGCAAATTGTTGTTCTTCTTAGTGCTCTGCTAGATAAATATAATAGTGTGATAACTGCCCTGAAGCTCTCTAATTATCCTCGAGTGATGGAATATGTTGATTACGAAACAAAAAACTTATGGAAAAGATTATTATTCAAAATGTTATGAAAAACGAGCCTTATATATCTTCTAGCAATAAGGTATGTATCAATTTAAGAGTCAAAATTATTCTATATATGATGCATGCCTAATATCTTGATTTAGGGGGGTTTTTCTTATTTTAGGTAGAGGCATTGTTTGAATTAATAAAAGGGCTTATCATGGACACGGATGGCATTGGTTATGATAATGTCAGTTAAATATCACAGTTATTTAAACCAAGTCTTAGCCAGTAGTAACTTCCCTGGTTTGACACAGTGGGATGTCATTTTGTTATTACAATCACCAACATAGTTTCACGAATTTTATCTGATTTTTGATCCCGAATATCTTAAGTTTATGATGCAAGTCATGCAATTGTGTGTGTGTGTGTGTGCGCGCGCGTGCGTGTGTGCGTGTGTGTATGTGTTTGCTATATCGTTGAATTCGTTTGATTTTGTGTTTGATATTTTTGTTGATTTTGGTTTGATTGAGTAATTTCGGACAAGTTTAGAGAAGAGAAAGTATGATTTTCAGTGACAAGCGCTACTCAGTTCATTCTTACCATATTTGGTTCCTGAATTTTTTACCCTATTGAATTAAGAAACAATAAACCCATAGAGTATGCAATTATATAAAGAAAATACAAAATTGAAATGTAAATAGCTGAGAAATAACTAGGAAGGGCAAAAGTATATAGGAAAAGAGAGTAATGAAACAGTGGATTTATTCAACATGGTAACAATGATTCTATTAGGATTGAAAGTAAGGGTTTTTACTCTTTGATTAGAGGCTATTTTAACTTTGCAAAATTTTAGAGAGTGTCTTCTTGTAAGATTTATCATTTACAAGCTGAAAAGTCTCCTCTAAAGTTGGATCTTTTAAATTCTTTTCAAAAAGGCTTGAAGAACAATCCTGATGAGCTGTGTTATTTAAGTAGAAGAATATTCAGGCTCTGTACATACTGCTTTCTCACTACTAATTATTTTGTTTTCTTACAGTTCATATTGCTAACACCTCTTTTGTCGTGTCCTATTCTAATTTTAGGCATGAAACTCCACAAATTGATGTTCCAAATGCCCATGATAATGTTGTGTAGGATCTCGCATGGCATCCCGTTGGTTATATTTTTTGCAGGTGAGCTCTTATATATGATGTAGTGGATTATTATATTTTATATGTATCATACGCGAGCATGATATTCACTGCTACATTGGTTGCAGTGCATGTGGTCGTAAAGTTACAGACAATGTTGGAGACAAAATTAGTTGTGTGACCTGTAAGAGCAAGCCTACTGTGGCAGCTGCGCGGTATGTGCTCTAACATGTGCTAATTGCAATACCTATGAATATTATTCAGCAAGATTATTGCTGCCCGATGTTCTTCTTCTTCTTCTTCTTCTTCTTCTTCTTCTTCTTCTTCTTTCTTTCTCTTCTTCTTCTTCGTTCTTTTCTTCTTCTTCTTCTTCTTCTTCTTTCTTCTTCTTCTTCTTCTTCTTCTTCTTTTCTTCTTCTTCTTCTTCTTCTTCTTTCTTCTTCTTCTTTCTTCTTCTTCTTCTTCTTCTTCTTTTCTTCTTCTTCTTCTTCTTTTTCTTCTTCTTCTTCTTCTTTTTCTTTTCTTCTTCTTTCTTCTTCTTCTTCTTCTTCTTCTTCTTCTTCTTCTTCTTCTTCTTCTTCTTCTTTCTTCTTCTCTTTTCTTCTTTCTCTTCTTCTCTTCTTCTTCTTCTTCTCTCTTCTTCTTCTTTTTTGAATTCCTATAATGATTAATGCACAAGTTCTGATAAGCTGGGGCAATTGATTCATTGCTTTCACCCGAGAAGCAGAGATCATTTTCGGAAATGAATGTGGAATAGATCATGGCTTTGAGGTCAAGTGTGATTGACTGAAACTATTCAAATTTGTCATGTTTATATCAATTGCCTTAACTTAACTTAAAACACTATTAGTTTGCTTTATAATACAACTTTTTATCAATTTATCACTTTTCAGTACCATTTCACAATTGCTTGTACTTCTCTCCATGTTGGCATTATCTTAGTTTTAAATTCTAACTCAATAATTAAAGAAATAATGAACAAAAAAAAGGTAGGAATGATTTTTAAATAAACATTGTAGAATGAAGTAATTGAGTTTTCAATCCCAAGGTGATCAGAACTTGTACTTGAATTCAGCTGTGAAAGCAAATTGCAGAGATTTTCATCGTTTTGTTTTATTTTTTCCTTTTTTTTGAAGGTGCATCCATCTTCCAGTAGTTGGTATGATTCATGTGCACTGTTATGATAAATAAAACATGGTGGTATGTTTGGTGAGTTGAAAGATATAATTATAAATCATCAAATGTACTGAAGTTAGGGGCTTTATGGATTTGTTCTGAAGTTTGGTATATTAGATACTGTGCACTCACCTATATAGCCAAGGAACCATAGCTAACCAAAATAATACTGCAATCATACAAAATGTTTAGCAGTAATTAATAATATTAGATCACCTGTAGGTAGCTAATATGATTTGCATTGATGCAATTTATTTGAGAAACTATTATCTTACACAAGATTGAAAAAATAGATATCTTAATAACAAAGTCATTCTTAAGGCATAAGGCTGATGAAATATGACAGACAAAATCATCTTCTACTATAACTTAAAACCAACTAGAGCTATGAAATGGTAAGCAATCATTTTGTTCCACAAAACACAGGCAACCTCCAAAGCATGGCTTATTTATGGCCTTTCTTTTTCCACGGGTCTTCTAAACATCCCGACTCCGGAACTTTCTTCTTTCCTACAAATGATGGATTTGATAATTCAGTGTTTCTCCACCTACTTTAAATATAAGTTAAACATGAAAGATGAACAAAGAAAGATATAAGTGCACTTCCTTTCTTTATCTTGTAGACTGCCAGTAGTAGTAGGGCTATAATAAGGGTACATGGGCGGGCATTGGATAGAGGCGCAAATTGATTTCAACTAAAACATAATTTCCTGATTCAAACGGAGAAAATCATGTTATTATTAAATTTTCATTTTAAAGCCTCAATTTGAGAGGACTTCTGTCAAAATTTATGTGTTCATTTTTCTTCGTGTAATTTTATCGGATTCTAACTAGCAAGTTATTTAACGCAGGATCGGTCGGGGGTATTTGCTGAAAAGTTACAATAGCTAGAGGCCAAGGAATGTTGTTGCAGGTATCGCCAAAGAAGAATGATCAGTCGAAGTGGGTTGTTCGTTTGGTCGAGGTCCATCGAGGACGAATAGCAATCCTACTGTGGTATTCATGTCTATTACCATCTATCTTACTAGTTTTTATGTTGCACGCGATGCGTCTTTAGACATGTGAAACTTGTATTTCATTATAATGATTATAATGTTGTATTCATACCATGTTTATATACCTAATAATTAGCAGCACATACAATAATTAGTCTTAAATGTAATTACTTTGTAAGTAAATATGATTTGAAATTCAAAATAATTAGATATATGTTTCAATTCAATTTGGGATAATATTTATTTATTTAATTTTTCATTAATTAAGTCACAAAATTAATGCAATTTACATTTTTAGTTAATAATAAGACCAAAGGGTAGTTTAGGCATATCAATTCAGTATATTTTTTAAAAATCATTAAGGGTATAATGGTCTTTTAAGAGGGGGGACACCATCTTCCTCCCCCCTTCCCTTATATAATAGAGATTTGGAACTAAGCAATATGTATGTGTTTACTTTTGTGGTTTGAACACCTCTGTTGAACACTAAGGCAACATTATGCTGTGGTATTTATGCTCATTATTGCTTGTCTTGTAAGGCTTGCAACGAGTTACTTTCATAGGTGACTTAAAGATGTGTCTCTTTAGAAGAATATTGATGGGATTATGGTCTATTCGTGACATAGCATGTACTCCCTCCGTTTTTTTTTAGTTGTTCCAGTTTCTATTTTGGGATGTTTTTAAATAGTTGTTCCAAACCAATCTAAAAATAACTTTTTCACATTTTACCTACTTTATTTACTCTAACATTAATGACTTACCCCTTTCTAAAGTCAACTTTCATTACTTTATCCAATCTTTTCACCCAAAATTACTATTTCACATAAAATTTCATTCACACATTTACTCTTTTACCTAACTTATTCAACTTTTTACCCAACTTACTCAACTATTTTATTCAACTCAATCAACTCTTAAAAACCGTTCCATAATGGTATGGAACATCTAAAAAAAACGGAGGGAGTATAATTACCTAATTCAATGAATTATGTATGGAACTATGCATGTATGGTGACTCTTGTTTCTTTTGGTATGTACTTGACATGTTTTTTACCTTGTGTCCATTTTCTAACGCGACACCGATAGTGATTTTCCTATATTGTGATATAATTGCTCGCCGTGAAACATATATAATTGAGATTCATACATCGTACATACATACTAAGATACTGTTCGTAGTAAATTGACGCGTGGAACACGGTGCACTTGCGCGCGCCGTGTGCCACTAGTTGCAACAAAAAGTGTTCAAGTGGAAATCAATTTCTTGCAACAAAAAGTGTTCAAGTGGAAATCAATTTCTTATCGTATATAGATGTTTTTCATGAATATGAATTAGGTCTATTTGTCATTTTATTATTGTCTTTTTCCTGCATGCATGTTTTGTCTTTTTCAAAGAAATTGACCATACATTAATTTCCATGTTATGTATGCATGGTTAAGGCTTTCATAGTTTCATGCATACATGTTTTGTCATTTTCAAATGTTTATACATCATGCACATTTTGACCGTTGAAAATAAATTCGCATGCATTATTGTCCTACCACATATTGTAACTTTGCATGTGTGAATCAGAATTTTCTCAATTAACGTAAATGCCTGCCATTAATTTCACAGATTTTTCACAATAATGACTTCACATGTCATTACTTTAATCAGCACTAAATCATTGGGTACAGATAAAAAGTAGGAGAGAAGATTTTTTTTTTTTTTTTTTTTTGTCATTGGTGTGATGAGGATGAAGAAAATTGTCTTGAAATGAAGATTGATGAGCGAAAAAGTGGTAGAGAGGGATGAGGGAAGAAAATTTTCATTGTTGGAAGTGCTCTCAACAAACTCTAACCTAGACTTATCGAGTGTTTTGTACTTCATTGTTTTAGTTAATGGTGATTGACCTTATTGTTGAGCTAGACCATTTAGTGGACTTTTTTTTGCCACAAAATTCAATATATCTATGTAATTTCGGACCGATTGTTTCTTCATTTCTTCTGAATCCTGCACCTGAACTCTGAAGTGTGAAACATCGACATAGTAGAGCAGTAAAGAACATAAATATGCAGGGTAAAAAAGAATAGTAACTTTTAGACAAAATTTCCAAAAGATATACACAAAGGTTGCAGATACAAAACCCGTACAGAAATTTCGACTGCAATCAATCTTAGACTAAAAATACTATTTATCAAGACATGTATAGCTGTATAAGTACACTCTCTACTATTCTGTGCAAATGGTGATGAGGCAATGACCCCTTAGGAATCACTCTCCTGTTTATGACTCTTCTCGCCCAAGTGATGACGATGAAAAAATATATGAGACGCTGAGCTAAGTGCTTATCCTGCAATGCTATAAACCCAACTTCTTTGAAAACCAATCTGAAAGATTAGCAATTACAAACCCGCCAAAGACCTGCAAAGTAACATAATACTGTGAGCAAGTTGAAACAAAATTGGCCAAAATCATAAAGCTTCAGTGTAGGCATGGCTACTTCATGTTTCTATATTTATTTATTTACAAAAAATAAAAACTCAGATTCTCAAAACGTGGATGAAAGCCACAGAATGACAGAAGTTTGGATATCTTTCTCTATACTTCCATAAGGAGATAAAGCAATTTAGAAAATCAGTTTAGACGATGGAAGATCTTAAACTTTGAATCATCAAAGCCAAGACATACATAGCTTGTTTAACTACGAGTAATTAATGTGAAATGTGCCACAGACTGACATGTAGAGTCAAAGATGTCCAAGATAATACATCTCCAATTGCAAAAATGGCGATGGTTTTTCATTTTGTCCAAAAATCATCACCATGTGTAGTTTTCAAATATTAATTTTCTTACACACATGTGATTAGTGATATTAGTGGTCAAAGTTGTACTGGAGACATGAACAAAAAAAGTCTAAAAATCAGAGGGATTAATTGGTAGTGGCAATTTTCTGTCAGAGCACTTGCATATATTACATATGAATCTCTAATAAAAAGATTACCTGAATGGAGCCAAGGACATAGACTACCGAGTAATGACGACCGTGTATAAACATATCAGCCAACATTGCAAGTGGGATCGTAAGAGACATGCCCAATGTCGCAACTAGTGGAGTAGTCCATACAACAGACAATGCCCTGAGAAGAATAATAACACTAATGATAAGAGAAAAATGATATACATTAACCAGATGAAGGAAGTACATGGAATTGGATGATGAAATACCAGAAGTAGTCAGAGAGAACACTTCCAATCAGTCCGTTGGCAAGAACAACTTCATCTGTTTTAGCAGAGTGAGGAATTGTGAACTTTGGTTCAATCCCTAAGATCGTTAGTGGCCACACTGGAGGGAAAATAGCAGACTATTGTCATTCAACTGAACAAATGAAAAAACTATAGGCTCTCACATGATTGAGCATCACAAACTTAGGCAACTAAAGAAAAACCTATGCAGTTAATCAGCATTGCGCCAAGTCACCAACATTAATGCATTATTATCACAGTTGCTTTTCGCTTCCTCGTCACTTAGAAAAACAAAGAAGGATGTCTTACCAAGCCACCAAAGGGATATTAGAGTAAAGAAGCCTATGTATCCAAAAAGTTTCTGAACATCCACTTTTCCACCTTCCTCACCAGCAAACTTTTTCAGCAGCACTGCATAATTTTAAATGTATAAATAGGAAAGTAAGCATTGAAGGAGACAGACATCAAAGGGGTGCTAACAATAACAGATCGAAGTTTTGAAAATAACATCTAACCAGTAAAAAGCCCATATGACATAGCTGAGAGTAGTCCAAAAATATCCCCTGAGAGTGAATGTTGTCCATCGCTGAAAAAAAAAAAAAAAAAAAAAACACTCTCAACCAGTATTTCAAACTACATACTTGAGTAATGAGGAAGGAGCAGACAAATACAAAAAGGCAGATTTTCCTGCAATATACTACGTATTACGGTTATAGATTCATAGTTGCATCCAATGCAATAGATTTACTTAAATTTGGTCAATTCAGAGTAGTTACCTTGAACTATTAAGCTGAGACTCATCTGAGGCCCAAGTTTTTCCCAAAGTTGTCATGACAACACCTGCCATGCTAACAAATACAGCAACAACTTTTGCCATATTCAACGAATCCTCTCCAAGGAACACTCCTATGAAAAGAGTAAAAAGTCCAGAGGTTGAGGATAAGACTGTCGTACTTGCGACACTAGTACGTGCCAGGGCAGCATTTGAGAGATACTACAAGAAATGAGATAGTCACATCATAAATCTTGTTGTATGATCTGGAGAACAGATGAAATGCATTAGCAATGGGATTCCTTTGCGTTTTCATGTTTTTAAAACCTTTTCCATAGTAAATTAATTTCTGAACCATATAGTCTTTATATCACACCTTTTCTCTACGCACTGGGTTCAGAACAGACCACACACTGAAACATATTGTCCAGACCAGCTAGTTGTAAGTTTTAACCAATGGAAAACTTGGATCCTACATTCGAAACCTTGTAACCACTTCCTCAATATTTTGAAGCTAAACCACAAAACATAATACGACAATATAGAAGAAACAGGAAAATATTTTAGGGATCTAGGGGCGGGTTTCTATCTCCCTATTGAGTTCTACACACCAATATAAAATCACAAACAAGAACCACAAGACCCGCTTGTCAAAAGCCAAAAGCATAATGGGAAAAAAAAAAGTACAAAATCAAGCACAAAAGAATTTGCCTTCAAGCAAGAACAGATAGGTCATCTCACATATGAGTATATGACAGAGTGTGAGGGTCAAATGAAACCCAGTATGATAGCCAGATAACCCACTAGAATAATAAAGAAATAGAAACAATAAGATATTTAATTACCTCAACTGCAAACCAGAGAGGGGCGAGGTATAATCCATATCGAACAATGTCCCATTTGCTGAGCTCTTTGTCCTGCTTCTTTAATACCTCATCCAAAAAAGGCTTTTCCTCTTCAAAAGAAAGGTTCAAATCACTGTCCTTCTTCATCGGATTTGCCTCAAGTTCCAATACACAGATTTTCTGCTCAACGTATTTAAGAGGGGAATCCAGTATGTCTACAGAGTCTCTGACAGTTTCAGTAAGTTTGCTACTTCTTGAAGAGCAATTCTTCATTTTACGATAAAACCAATCTTTAATATAGGCTATGGGAAGGTAAATGACCATTAGAGATGCTCCAAGATATGTAACAGCAAATGGCTGTTTATATGCATTATATATGTCCTGTATAGTAGACAACTATCAGACAAGGTATGGGTAAACGTATATCTCAATGATTATGGCACAAATACGCGTACACAAGTACAAGAAAATTAATTTGTTGTGTAGCAGAATGCTCAAGTATCATACAAGAAACAAGAACATGTTCTCACAGGAAGTAGACACACACACACACACATAGAATAGGGCCTGGTAAACACTTCGTGTACAGGCAAAACAAGAAGGTATCTTTTATGTAGACAACTTGACATAGTAGTGATAGAACTCATATGGTCAGCCATCAGCCAGCTATTACTACAGTGACTAATTTGACAATTCAATGTAATAGAGTAAATGGCTCATTGCTTCACTACCTTCACCCGTGTCTGTAATAATAGCTAAAATTTCCGGAACGAAGCAATATTTGCAGCTCCTTGGTGGCTTAACAGGATACTAAGATATTAATTCTGTTACCTCCCACAACCACCACACACACGCACCCAAAACACCATATGAAGATTGCAAAGTGCAATTACCAATGGATTATTCACTACCTCATCAGCTAGAGTCCTAGGCACCTCCATCCAAGTGACATAAGTACTATCATCTTAAGAAGTCCACTAATTAACCTTAAGCCTGTACTACTTTGGAAAAGGTGACAACTTTTTCAAAACATCTAAAAATATTATGTGAAGGCAAAATGGAAGTAAGAACTGCACAATCCTGTTGAGAAATTGATCATATAGTCTAAATGAATGATCGACCCTAATACTATACAACACTAAGACATAACAATTTAGACTGAATCAACCTGATAATCAATCCCCGGCATTTAATATATCCTCCGCGTTAGACAGTTGCAACTCCGTTCGAATAACTGAAGCACAATTTCCTAGTTCCATACTCATTTCATTTGTCCATGTCCATTCAAAGGAACCTATGGAGTATGGAAGCATCTCCTAGACAAATAGCTGAAGCACAATTTCACCTAATCTTCTACTAGTCTATTACAAGATCCTTTCCCAATTATAACATAATACTGTATACACTAATTTTCCCCCTTTTTTGAAGCTTCATACTATACACTAGTTGCAAATTGGAAGAATGGATAATTATCCAATTATCAACTCTGATTCTCAATTTTTCAAGAAGGGTTGTACCACGGGCCCACCGACATGAAACCTTCCAACAGTAACAAACTCATACACAAACAACTTTTTTTTTTAAACAATTGGGTTCAAATTCACATTAAATTTTGGACAAAATCATCATACACCAAAGAAAGAACAAGTCAACTTAACAAAACATAAACTTTTCTGCAATATACAATCCAGAATTTCACATAAAATCTCAAAAAGAGCAATAAAGAATCACAGAATATTCAATTGAAACAAACTGAATCAAAACTAACCTGGGTAACTTCAGCAGAGGAAACCCAAATGACAACAACAGTTCCAATGAGGAACAAACCAGCATTATACTTCAAATTCATCACTCAAAGAAAATCCCAAATCACCCACCAAAAAAAGATGAAAACTTGTTGAGGCAGAAGAAACAAAGAGATCTAATTGAGCAAAAAAATCAATTAGAAAACTTAAAGAAAGTAAAGATTCATGATGTTGCTGAAATATACAGTAAAGAGAAGTTTGCAAGATCTGATTGAATTAAAAATGAAAAATAAAGCGAGAATAAGGTGGTGAAACTTTGCACAATAGTAGTTGAATAATATTTGGTGAGTTGCTTCAAGCAGAAATGTGGGATTTCTGCCTTTGTGAGAAAGTCAGAAACTTGGAGAAAGAAAAAAAAAATACGAGGGAAATTAAAGGAGTTGAATAAACCAGTTGAAAGAATAGTTTTTGGTAGTTAGCTTAGCTTGAATTAGTGTTGATAATTGTTTGTTAGAGGAATTAGTATTATATTATACTTGATTACTTGTATCATGATTTGAGACAGCTTAACTGACCTTGAAACTCTCTTGTTAAAAAGTGAATTATTTGGTCATCTCTCCTTCAAAACCTTAATAAAATATAATATTGGTGATATGAGTTTTTGGGAGTGTAGTATTAAATCCTATTATTAGAATGCAAACCTAATTCAAGTTTTGAAGACAACCCACTATTCCACTAGCCCACTAGTCATTGGAGAGTGGAGGCTCAGGCATGGAGTAGTGTGATTAAAATATTAGGTGGGAAAGCATTGTTTTTTAGAGGTGAGCAAATAGAGGGTCACACCGTCCTTTGAGTCAAAAAACAGGTTTTCAATTTAGATATTTTGGGTTGAGACCGACTTCTATCACTAAAGTTAAGGCCTTGTGTAGGGTATATTGGGCCAAATCGGGTTGTAGTTTGGGCTCGTTGGACAAAAGAAACTCGATTGATGAAGGCTTCAGATTGGACTTATTTTGCTCACATTTGATTATTTTATTTAACTGGCGTAAAAAAAAAACTTGACTAATGTTAAAAATATATCTAACGGGCCTATTAATATATAACCATAATTTTAATATTATTTTGCCGCTTGGTTTCTCACACTCAACTAGCCTAATAATGTCTGAGCCGCTCTTGCCCACAAGCTAACAACCCTAGAAATTGGCTTCAATTTTATTTTTATTTTTCAGGAAAAAATTTAATTATACTTATACCTTAATTAACAACTTTATACCAAGTATGATTATACGAATCATAATTATTATTCGTAACCTTAAGTCCTATAATTCTAAGTTTTTTATTTTATTTTTTTAATGTTTGAAACCTCTATAATATCACATTATTTGGACTTGGCCCTTGCGGCCTTACCCCGCGGCCTTTTATTTTTAAACTTAGGCACTTACAATTTTTTTTACATACTTCGTATATATTAATCTAGTACAGAGCACACTGATAGACTCAAATAGTCAAGCCAACCATTTTCTTCTCCTTGATTTTCTTCCTCTTTTGTCCACAACATTGTTACTCTTCCCTATTAACAACTCCACAGTCTCCATTACTATATTCATCACTTTAAGCTTCACCTATTTGGCTTCAATTGGCATTTCGAAATAAAACAATACTTGTCTGGCTATTACACACTTGTGCAGTTGTTATGAAAGAGAAAATGAAAATCAATGTCAATTTATAAACTTAGAATTTTGTCTAGAATTGATTATTTGTGGGATTGAGAATTTGAGATAGATTCAAATCAGACGAATCTTAAAAATATATCCAACAAGCCTAATGATGTATAACCCTTTTTTTACGCGCTTGACTTTTCACCCTTAACCGGCCTATGTCTGGGCTTGCCCACAAGCTAACGACCCTAAAAGTTGGCTTTAATCTAATCTAAATCTAACTACTAATAAAGCAAAACATGATTGATGTCATCAATGCTTATGTGATGGTTTTTCATTATAAAATTTATGGCCAAAAGCACTAATAACATCATAAATCTTACAAAAATGATATTAATTGAATTAAATATTAAATTAAACTTATCCAAGAAAATATTAAATAAAATAAAAAAACAAAATTAATCTACTAGTTTTACTTATACTATGCAATTAACAAAATTCTACTACGGAGTAGTATCAATTAACAAATACGAAACATAATTATTCCTCTCCTGAAGTGAGTCCTACAATAGATTGGGGTCAAAACTCAAAACTTAGGATTGGCGAAGTGATCAAGCACCTGCTAAACAGTTTAACTCGATAAGTAAGCGGCTCGAATTCTCGGAGCTCTTCAACAATGGCGTCAATCGCTAGATCCAAGCTCTTACTTTTTCTCTCTCTTCAACTTTGTTTCTGCCTTCTTTTGCCCTCAACACTCGCTTTCTCATCTGGGTTCGTCTTTTGATCTCCTACTTTGTTTCCAATTTTTTTGATGTTTGAATTACAAGTATGCTTATATTTAAGATCTATCTCTAATATTTTCTGGGTATCTGTTATTTTTTTTTTAATTTGTTTTTGCAGGCAGAATGATGGGTTCACCATCAATGGTCGAGTGAAAATTCCAAGTAACAATCTTTTGACCTTTTTTTTTCCCCCATTTTTTCCCAATTAATGAATTTGATTAATTAATTAATTGCAATTTTGTCTTCAATAACTGTGAATTATCTGTTTTGTACTGGTTGAGAATTTAGATTCTAGGACTGATTTCTTGTATTAATTGTTTGTGAGTTTAAATCTGATTTTAAGAGTTACCTTATCACACCCAAATTTTAGGCTGACCTATGTGATAAAACTTTCTTCCTTTAGTTATTTTGTTTAATTGTTTATAGTATAGCTTATCAAAAGCTTCTATCTATTTGTAAGATGACAATTTGGCTTATAGGGTTTAATGCTTCATTCAACATTATTTGAATTCCTTGAGTGGTGATTCGCCTTACTATAAGCAAATAAATTTAGCTACTATTAATCTGAGAACTGTGAGAAGTGATAATCTAGTTTATATCTTTCTGTATGAGGTTTAGGGAAGCCTCCTTTGAGTTTTCAGGGAAGTCAATCTGCACACATTTGACAACTTCGTCTCGGGGTTGATTGATGACTTTGTGTTTTGTGAATGGCACTGGGTAACCATGTTGTTATATGAAAAACTAAGGAGATGTTATAGTGCCATGATCAACATATCTGAGACTATGAAGAGTGAAAGCAGAAATTAAGGAAGAAAAGCTTCTGGTGATGGGAAAGATTAAACATTTGCAGCTTTAAAGAGGAATTCAATTTAGAAAACTAATAAGCTGTGAGGGGTGCTGCCACAGAAATTCGAAATTCCAAGTGATTGTAGGATTTGCCACATAAATTCCAAGCTCTAGTCATACGAGTCTTGGCTTTAGTGATGAAGAATTCAGCTTAAGTTGCATGTTCTATAGTCTTGCCTATAGAATTCTATAATCTTTTATTTCAATCATCAACCTTTTATGTCTTTTTGATTTCTGAGGCTGTGTAGCTGACTGGTGATACATTAATATGCTAAAAAAAGGTGTAAATGGAGTGCTTTTAATTCACAAGTGCATGAACTTACAGTGCCAAATCAAAACAGGTCAAGCCCTTCTTCAAGACATGAGATCAGCTACTGTTAGAGTTGCCAAGTATAATAGCATATGAATTCATGTTATGAAGCTCTAGCTGAATGTTACATTTGTGTTCAAAAAGTTAATGTTATCCTTAATGGTCTTAAGAATGCAATGTTTGAGTGTCTGGGAAGAAATATGTGAACAATTTATATGAGATATGAGTAAACTTAAAGGCATTAAAGTGGATTAGTATAATGACAGACATAAGTATAAAGCCACATCAATATGAACTAGGTTATGAGACCCTCAAAGATGAACCTGATGAGATAGAAAGACGATTTGCTATATTTTCATTTTAATAACCTATTATGCTATGTTGACTTTGTAGAGGTTGAAGCAATTGATCTTTCTAGTGTAGAATGGTTGAGTGACATGAAAGAAGTATTAAGATAGAATGTTGCATTTATCATGACTAGTGCAAGCTTGCAGCTAACATTATTCTTTTCAACCTCCTACACTGAAATGCTTTCCATATTCTCATCTGTTTCTGCGCTTGTAGTGCTTCTTTCCCATCATCTATACATGTCATGTTTTAAGCTGATGAAAGATCCAATGAGTTGACTTGCATCTTTCCTTGCAGATTTTGGGACTAGAGATTTTGGTTTGCCATCTAAAACTTTAAACATCAAGGTGATCCTCAATGGTGGTCAAAGGGTTACTTTTTTGAGGCCTGATGGATATTTCTCATTGTATCCTATCATGTAGATATATGGGTCTGTTATCTTTGTCTGCTTTACCTGTATTGTATCTCAATTCTCATTTCTGTAAGGGTATGGTCAGTTAAATTTCTGCAGTACATGACTGCATGCTGTTTGATAGTACTCTTGCAGATTTAATAATAAATCTCTTTGCCATATTGGCTTGAGCTTCTAACATTTACTTGCTGTTACTTGCATTTTGTGATACGAATTCCTTGACCATGCTTAAAGCCATAACGTTCCCGCTGGCACTCATCTACTTGAGGTGGCTGCAACTGGTTATTTCTTTTCACCGGTATGACTCTATTATGACTTTTCCTTTTTAGAAACACGAGAAATAGGATACTATTATGCACTTTCTTACCATGTTATTTGTATAGGTACGAGTTGACGTCAGTGCAAGAAACCCTGGGAAAGTTCAGGCTGCATTGACAGAAACAAGGAGAGGTCTTACTGAGTTGTCTTTGGAGCCTTTGAGAGGAGAAGACTATTATGAGGTAAGCAACAAACTAGTGTTGATTTGGATATGAAATGGATTTTACTGGAACATCTCATACCCATTGTCATGCTTTGCTAACCACAGAAAAGGGAATCCTTCAACGTATTGTCTCTTGTGAAGAGCCCCATGGGTCTAATGATGGGATTCATGCTGTTAGTTGTCTTCGTGATGCCCAAACTAATGGAAAACATGGGTAAGTGCTCTGAAGTCTGGAATTGATTATTTGTGTGCTTGCTTACATAGATTTGCTTCAATTTGTGACCATTATAAGATTTATAACCTGCTAATGTCACCCTACTGGTCTACCTTAAAAAACTTTGTTATGAGCATTGTGGCATACCAAGACTCACATCTTCTTGAAAACAGTATAATTCTTAGGAATTTTTGTCAGAAACCCCCATATGTTTCACTTCTTTTGTCAGAAACCCCATTGTTTTTTTTAAAAAAAAATTACTAAGCCCCCAAACTTTTGCATGGAGTTTAATATGCACCTCCATTTCGTAACTTCCGTTACTTTTTAACAGAGAGGGACCCACATGTGTGATTTTCTTCCTAATTTGCCTTGTGAAATCACGGTTTTGTCCCCCGAACTACCCTCTACCTCCCTTCTTCCTTTCCTTCTCTCTTCATTCAATCGTCTTCCTCTCATCTCCCCCTCCCCCCCTTTTTTTTTCCTTTTCTTTCATACTCTCTCATGAAATCTACAACAATATTAGACAAATGTAAGAGCATGATGAAGGTCAAGGAAGAGATTGAGACTTCTAAACCACGAAATAATGAACCCAACCCGACTCGATTCTAGGCCCAATTATGTAATCCCCCACAATACGACATCTTGAAGTTCTAGCACCAAAATCCATCCTTTTTCTGTTTTTTTTTTTTTGTTTGTTAACCTTTTTTCAAGTACCTAATTTAGATCACTCCTCAACTAATAACACCATTCATTTTATAGTTGTACAACACAAATTGAAAAATCAACCTTTGTGGCATTCTTCTTCACTGTATGTCTGTATTGTTCAAAAAGTACAACTCAATTTATATTTATTTTGATTTTTATGTTTTTTTTATAAAAAAATCGAGTTTGATTTAGTTGGGTATCTTAGAAGGAGAATAATGATGAAATCTTAATTGTGGTTCTGAAATTTTGTGGGGAAACAATGCCGAAGATGATGTTCTTTAAAGCAGGAGATTATGAGAAGAAGAAAGAATTGCCATTACTCATAAACTTCGAATTGCAATTTTGCTATTAGGAAACTTAAATCAAATACACAATAATCTCCAAAAAAAATGAGAAAAAAAACCCTAGAAAAGAAAGTGAAAGCTTACTTGAATGATTGTAAAGAAGGCAAGCTTCAATGAGGAAATCCCTTAATTCTTGCTTCAATTGTAGATTATTCATTCTCAATTTCAAAATGACAGTTGAGAGAGTTGAGAGAATTGAGAGAAGTCGATTGAGTTGTTATTCAAATATAGATGTGGACCCCTCTCCATTAAAAAACTAACGGAAATTGACAAATGGGGGTGCATATTAAAAATGATGCAAACGTTTGGGGGTTTAGTAAAATTTTAAAAAACAATAGGGGTTTTTGACAAAACGAGTGAAACATATGGGAGTTTCTGACAAAATTTCCTAATTCTTAACAAAATATATATTGATATGTTATTTGATTTGCTCCTCTGGTATGACCTTGAGTTTTCATGATGCTTTTTCTAGACTTTCCTAAGCATATGTATGCGTATTGTGTCTCTGGCAGATCCCGAGGAAATGAGGCAAGCTCAAGAGCAAATGAGGAGTCAAGGTGGATCAATAGCTAACTTGTTAAGTGGTGCTGCTGCTCAGAGAAGCTGATTGCAAACTTCAGACTAACGGCCTAATGGGACTCAAATATTTGATCTCAGCAGAGAAAATTGAATCTATGTGGGTAGGGCATGAGCTCTTGTTGAGAAATTGAGGTGTTACTGATTGATAACAAAGCTCTAAATATAGAGGTCCTAGTATTTTTGGCATGATGAAAATGTAATTTTTGGTGATCTTTGCATGTAATACTATTATATATTTATACTAACATGATCCAGTTGGTTTTTTTTTCCTTTTTTCGTTAAACAGAATATAATTTTTTATGGATCCAGTTGAGTTCTTTCAGAGTTCTTCAAAAAGCATGGTATACGAAAGTTTTCGTTTTTTAAATGTTACACTTAGGAGTAAAAAAAAACTATCACATTTTTTGTCATAAAAAAATGGTTAAAAGAGATGTAGTAGTTAATAAGTACTTAATAGTAAACAAGTCAACCACAATACAATTTAAAGTTGAATATTTTTATAGTGAATTAACCTCTTATGCTTGTGGTGACATATTGATGGGGATGGAGCTGGGAAGTGGGAAGTGGGAAGTGTGGGATTTCAATCAACTCATGTGTTTTTGTGTTTGCGTGGCAAAAATAAATATGGTATCGTATCAAATAGTAATTCAATTAGTTTTTGTCTTAGGCAATGATCAATAAATAAAAGGTTTTTGTCTAATGGAAAAAATATATCCTCTCTAATAATTTTAACCAAAGTTTTCCGTTGTGTATTATTAGATTTAATTTTGATTAATCGATATAGCATTAAGTGTAATATTAATTTGAAAGAATTGAAAAAAAAGGCATAATTGACGTCAACATTTGAAGTAATTAACCAAATTGTTATCGATTACATTCAAGTTTGAAGGAGTTCTAAACAATTTGATTTGAGCTTTCAAATGAACACGCATTAACAATTCACAAGACTAACAAATCTTATTTAAGGGAGATTTATTTACTGAACGAGCCCAAAATATTTGTTCAAGTTCATTTTCGTACAAAACCAACAATTTACAAGTATTGTATTCTCTTCATTCAGTTTATTTGCAACAATTGCGAAAAGAAGGGCTAATGCGAGGGAAACTATATCAGAATAGGTAAGCGATCATGAGCTCATTAATTCCGTTGGTAAAGAATTATCGATAGCAATTAAAATGAGAAAAATTGTAAATTACCACCCCTCAAATCACCCAAAATGGATTTTCCAACCCCTTTTTTCCCTTTATTTGAAATAACCACATGTAAATGTGAAATCATTAAAAATTACCACTTTTAGCAAATTTTCAAATCACTTAGGACAAAAAGTGAAGAAAGTACACTAAAAAAGGAACGATAACCATAAAAAATTATATTATAAATAATAAAAAAATGGTTGAATTTATGTTAAAAGGTGTTAGTTTCTATTTTTTTTTTTTACATTTATGGGTGATTATTTCAAATAAAGAAAAAAAATGGTGGTAAAATCAAATTTAGATAGTTTGAGGGGTGATTATTTAAGGCCTTTCAAAATTGGGGCAATGGTCTACCACTTTAGTCATTCCTCAATGGTCTACCACTTTTCAAAAAAAAAAAAAAGGTCAGGCTATGGTCTACCACTAAGGTTATGTTCTCGTCAACTTATTTAGATAAATTTCAGTAAAAATAAATTTAATTCAGTAATAATAAGTTCAGTCCTTAAAAAATTTGTTAAGATTTCAGTAAAAATAAATTCACTTCAATATCAATAAATTCAATTCAACAAAATTCAATTGACAAGAACAAGTCCTAAGTTAATCTCGCTCTCGTTTCACTTGGAAGTTGGAAGTCTTGGAACCATAAACTTTTTTTTTTTTTTTTTTTTGAAAAAGAAAGCATAAACTTTTAAAATCCCTTCAAAATTTGAAATTACAAACCTAAACAAAAGCTAAAACCCCAAAAATTAAGGGTTTAATGGTTTGCTGTCTTGCAGAGAAAAATGGCGTCGTCATTGCTCAAATCACTTCGAAAAACAACTACACTTCTTAGCTTATCATCGTCTTCATCTTCATCTTCTTCATTTCTGAATCAATTATCTCCGATCTCATCACCAGCAATTTCTCCTCTCAAAACATGCCATTGTTGCGCGCAATTCCAGAAATCAGGCTATGCTAATGCAGCAGGAGGTGAGGAGAGAGATAGAAGAATAGTTAAAGAATACGACTATGGCGAAACACCCACTGAAGGAATTAGTAGACCCATGTCTGAAATCCTCAAACAGCTCAACAAAAAAGTCCCTGATTCTCTCATTAGTTCTCGTTATGAAGATGGTTTTTCTGTCAAATACATTCCTTGGTAATTTTCTTCGCTTTCATTTTACTTTGTATTTTTATGAATAATTAGGGTTCTTATTATCTGTAATAAAATGTCAGTGTGTTCTGGGTTTGTTGTTGTTTGCTTTAAAGTCTTGGATATTTCAATTGATTTCGAATCTGCTGTACTTCTTAAATTGATGCTGATTTGATGTTAAACAGGCATATTGTGAACCGGATTATGAACTTACATGCTCCTGGTATGAAACTTAATCAAGTCTTGGCTTTTGTTGTAGTTTAGGCGAATCCGAATTTAATCTTTAATTATCAGTACTCAAATTCAGGTTGTTTTCATGTCTTTCAGAATGGTCAGGGGAGGTTCGGAACATCGTCTACTCAGCTGATGGCAAGTCTGTAACTGTGGTTTATCGCGTTACGCTACACGGGACAGATGCTGAGGTATATGTTCTTACTAATTTTGCGCGCCATCTTTGGTTAAATTGCTTGCTGCTAATTGGTTTTGCTTAGATGTTCTGCACACTTAAGTCGTTAGAGAGTCTGAAATGGCTAAGTTGACATGGATATAATCGTCGTACTGACCAGTATAGAAATGGTTGATGCCAATTACTTTGGTGTTATCCAAAACCTCGTATTAAAGCCATTTTGCATCAACGGAGTTTTGAGTATAATTTTAGTTTGGCTACTAGCCTACAGCCCTACAAGATTGTATGCTGCACGAATACATTCTTCTTGGAAGATTATAATTCAAGCTTTACATTTCAGTTGCATGATTGGCTAATTCTCCTTGGGTATTATTATAAGTGGTAACGGGGAGTGTATGTTGAGCTATGATGTGAAGTTGTCCTCATTACTTTTGCAAAGATTAAGTGTAAGTTTCTTTGGTTGAAATATATTGATGAGGAGAACTGAAGTTGAGATTGACCTCAATAATTGGATGTAGTGTATCCTTTTGAAATAGGGGTAGATGTTTTTTCTCTTTTTCGGTAGATGATGTTTTGCATTGGCTTGCTAGTCGCTAACAAAGCTTTCTTTTACTTGGGGCCGTTGGGGGTGGGTAAAAAGCGGAGACTAGGAGAATTTTTATCAAAACTTCATGGCCTCATTTTCCTTAGGTAGAGATGTGAAGTACCACTTTCTTGCCGCCCAAAAGGATTACTAAAAAACAGATCAAGTTATAAAAATGCAGACTGTTCCAGTTCTTGAAGAATGCATTGACGCTAATAAGCTATAAATATTATCAAAATATGGTGTCAAACTAAAGAATTGAAACCTAGGTGTGAGTAATTTATTGATGGAATTTGATGTAAACCTGACAAGGTTATCATAATTTTATAAGCTTAATCCACACCGTTATCTCTTTTAAACTACTTGGGTAACTGACTATCTGTACTTCTAATGGTTCAGCTCATTCTTAAACTTGATGGTAGTAATGAAGGCATTCTAATTCATATTTCGTTTAGTGTCATACAGTTCTAGTCTTGATATCTTCACCGAAGATTAGGGTAATACTGACATCAAATCCTTCGTTTATTTTTCTTTATCAACAAAAGATCCATAGGGAGTCAACAGGAACTGCTTTAGTGGAGGACAAAGGCTTTGGAGATGCTGTGCAAAAGGCTGAAGGGATGGCATTTCGTCGAGCTTGTGCACGATTAGGACTTGGGCTTCATCTCTACCATGAAGATATGTCATAACTTGGTTACCTCTCTTTTTCTTGTAAAGGTTACATAGCTCATAGCTAGCCTTTATGGATAATTTTCCCCCATTTTGTATACGGGGCAAAAGGATAGGCTTTAGATTGGACCGGTATGCACGTTTGTATGAAGAAAGATGATGATTGGTTTAAGTAAGTATTGAAGAAGCACAGGTCAAAGGAGTCATTTGGATTTGTTGTACTCCATATTTTGTTAAAAAAAACCTGATCCGAAGCTCTTAAATTCTGTTTAATCTATTAAGTAGCTAATTTTCTCTCTCCTTTACACTCTCTTGAGCATAACATCTTTCTAGCTATATGATTGCCTTCCTTGCTAGGAGATTGTGTTCAGATGGTATTGAACTAACTAACAATGACGAATTGTGAGCAAAAGCCTATGTGGCACACTGCTTTGTTGTGCTGCTGCACGCATAATGGGATGTATTTTTGTGTGTGTGAGCTGCGTACTACTTAAAACAAGGAAATTATTCAAGATTCATTGGTAAGGATTCTTCCATGTCCGCGTATAAGGAATTTTCTATACACAGAAGCACTTTGAAACTATAGCAGTATGAAAGAATCAGTATATGATCGTCTGAAAAACAATGCACCTAAGCGTAAAGCTAAAATAAAGGCTCTAATTATTCTATATACACAATCGCTCCAATTTGATGTCTTAGGCCAACAAATTACGATTTAAAGACTTAAACATCCCTCATTATAGGCTGTGGGGCCCACTTCAGATGCAAAGCGAGTCTCCCTGATTTGGTTCCATCAAGATCAAAGGTATCATAGAACTCCCCTTCGAGCAATACTCTGGTGAGCGTCATTATGCATCTTCCCATGTAATTCTGCAAATAGACGGACCCATACATTAGAACTCTGCAGTCGCGCAGCTATTATCGCCACACAACATTCTAACACAAATATTATCCTATTGTCTTTAAAAGGCTCCCAGTCTTGTAATTAACTAGCCTAGCTTGTTCAAGGGCGCATAAGATGTTAGAGAGCAGTCGCTAGGTAGACAGACACAAATCATCAGACACGAAAAATGGACAAATAGTTCAGAAGAGATGAAAAGCATATACTTCAATTGTGTCAAATAATTAGACCACACTCGTGTTTACCTTTCCAATTGTGTCATGATCATATACTTCAAACATAAGCAATTCATGCAAAGCATCCTCAACAACAAAGTCAAAGGTTTGGTTCCAAACAGGATTTAACGTTTCATTCAGAACCTGCGATTGAAGAGGAAAAATGATCAAGATAACAGTGACCAACTTCTGAATCACCACATTAACCTCGTCTTCTACATTACCTTATACGGAGTGCTTGTATTATAATTCGAGACTACATATAAGGTTTAAAATACAAGCTTACCCGTGTTTTCATTTTAGTTCCCGTTTTTCTCAGAGTCACGACAACATAGGGATCAGACTTTCCCGTCAGATCCATAACTGGCAGGTCTTCAGCAGATACTACTGTTACAGAAAGTACCCCTCTAAGGATGATCTCGTGCTTCCTTTCAGTGGTTCGTCTTTCTATATCACTCACATCTTCTTCAGTTGTGTCTTTCAAAACTCTTTCCACATCTGTTAATGGCAAGCTAGAAGAAATGGGATTCAAAATTTGATTTTCTGTTCCAAATGGACAATATAAAAGCTCCAAATGCACCTGCAAAGGGCCAATATTCCGTGTCATAACGACCTACCATCAAACCGCAGTGTAGAATTAGGTCACAGAGCATTTCATAAATAAAAAGCCATTCTGACAGCTTCAAGTGTCTTCTTTCTCATACCTTATGCAAATTATTTATGCTAAAAGTATTACAAAAAAAATGAAGGAAATTGAGGGTAGATAGTTGAAAAATGTTTTTTTTTTTTCAAAAAAAATAAAAAAAAAGAATAACATTGAGGAGAAAGAACCAATGACAGAAGATATATTATACCATTTCGCTTTCTATCATCATTTTGATTTCATGATATTCACTTTCTTATTGTAGTTTCGTACCATGCCATTCCTATAATGCAAACTAGTGAGCAGATGCTTTATGAAATAAGAGATTGGAGCTACATATGAATAGCTTGCACCTCAAATCAATTTGTTTATATAATGTGCAGAATAGAGAAACTATAGAATTTATTTTCATGAAACTAATAATCATGTCACAAGATCTAAACTAAATTTCAGCAAACCAATCCAACAATAGTCTAAAATAAGGAAACGTTAAATTTAACATTATCTTTGAGAAACGATATGAGCTAGCGACATTCAACCTTGCAAACTATCCAATGTTTCTATTCCTAGTTGCAGATACATCTAATCATTCCCATCTGTTTCCAAATTTCTTATCCAATACTGATATGCAGTAATTAAAAGGAAAAGGAGAGTAAAAGATAAACCTGTCCTCTGTTTTTTGTATCCCTCTGGACCTCCAAGTCCTTGACAAGATTGAACCACTGGACTTTCACTTTACCTGGTTCGAGCTCATTGATTGCTACTTGTGCACAACCTATAAGTTGAGGAGGCTGAAGGCCTTCATCATCGTAGATTCTTACAGTCAAATGCTGTGTGGATGCATCCTCAACTACGAAGTCAAAACTCTCGTTCCATATTGGATTCAATTGATTGCTCTGGAAAATGATATAACGTCATCTAAAATGATTCTAAAAGTATAAGCTAAATCAGAGAAAAGGCAGTAAACATACAACTGTTTTGCTTTTTTTGGTTCTGCTACGTAATGGGCGTATGAACAAGGAAGCAAAAGGATCAGACTTCCCAATGAGATCTTTATTGGATAAGTCTTTAGCTTGAACCAGCTTCACCTCTAAAATTCCACAAGGCTTCAGTTCCAAGTTACTGCACCAAAAATAACGTCACACACAAAATAATTACCTGACACATTTTGCCTCTTTAAAACAGGTTCCTTGAGCACATTTCCTTTAAAAGGTTCATATTAGTTTCAGACGTTTACTTTCACTGCTTTTTTACCCTATCTTCAAAATTCCCATTAGGTTACGTTTTATATTCATAGTACATCTTTTCCAATCCTTAGAATGGAGTATAACACCTTAAATAACGTCTAGGAGGTTGTGATGAAACTTAACAGGCGATTGATGTTTTCAGAACAGCTTCTCTGACTCTCTGAGTTCAGTGACATATGCTTATATTTCCATCAAATTCAACAAAAAAACAGGTCATAATCAGAATTGGAGAGAAAGAAGAGAAATATGAAACCTTCAAAGGAAAAAAATGAGAGGGTAGAGTTCTTGCCTGTAATCTCCAGGAATAATTGGTATTATCTTACGAACTGGCCATGTTATAGAATCTTCTATAGCATCTCTAATCATTTCCTGTAAATAAGATGCCAAATATACTTATGAAATGAAGTAATGTTTATTTTTTGGTGATAAGGAGCCACAAAGGGCAGTAATGTGGATGGGATTCCATCTAAGGTCTCGGGTTCCACTCTTAAGACTTTAGTCAGCTAAGCTAGCTGACGTCTATTTACTAAATAGTGTCTTGGTTCTAAAAATTGACATAGTTAACAAGTCATCAACACCAGTTGGTTAAAAGTTGAAGCATAAAGCAAAAGTATGCATCCTACACAAAAATGTAAAATGATCATATTAAGAGAATCGAAGGGCACCATCTTTTGTTTGCTCTATCATATGCTAGTTGTGCACCTGTTATTGGAGATTTTGGCTCTTTGGTTGTAATTGCTTTTTTGTTAAATGGATTTTTGCTTAATTTTCTCAAAAAAAAAAAAAGAGAGAGAGAATCGGAGGGAACAGAAAAAATTTATGCGAACATACAAGAGTTTACACAGATCTAATAGACTTGTGATTAGCCTAATGAGGTTTGAAAAGAAAGTCTCAGGAAACATAACTATGTGATTCCATATTTCCAGTCAATATTAAAGACAGAATTTTAATACAGTTTGTGTTAACTTCCCTTTCCCAATATTCTACAGCCATTGCTGCTTCAAAATTCCATGCTGGCTAAATGCTAATGGATTGGTGTATTTAAGTTTATAACAAAAGAATAGGACCTTTATATAACAATTGCAGCAACAAGAATAACACGAATAGAATAGCCTCATCAATTGGAACGACCTGGGAATCTGGGCAGGCTGTCCTATTCCTATACAGACACTTACCCTGGTTTGGAGATAAATGCTTCCCAAGAACCCTTAGAAAAAACATCTTTGAGAAAAGATGAGAAAAAAAAGGGGCAGTTGTAATCAGTGTAACAAACACTACTGGCAATAAAAGAAGTGGCTCAAAAGTTTATATAAATTGTAAACTGTCCATAAACACAAGATTCTTTTATCATTAGATTTTGAAATTCTAGTCAACACTCAACAGTAAGCAAGGAATAAAAATGTGGCTTGGTATACATGATAGGTACAGGACTTGGTTTCATAGTTAGAGGTTTGAGGTGGGCTAAAAAAGAGAGAGAGGATTGGCCATTTCAAAAAGTTAATGAGGATAGAAAAATTGTAAGAAAGTGTGGGGATGATTAAGCTAATTTCGGAAAAGCTCCTATGATTCACCCCAAACAAACATATGGGCAGCAATTTACCAAACACTTTTATATAAATGATTGATACAATCTACTAGTCAAAGAAAATAGCTAACACAATCTTGTCAACTCAAACAAGACCATTATTTTGTCAACTCATCAAGTGGATTATTGTTCTGAACACGGATGTCAATTGAAAACTCTGTTTTTCGCTATTCTACTCTGTAATGTAATAGTAGAGTATTAGGCATATCTGAAGAGCAGCTTTTGTGAAACTATCCCCCACAAATCAACAAAATTAATTGATAAATCAACCAAGTTTTTTCCTACTTTTTCTTAACCAAAGACAATGAAGCCATTTCACCAACTACCAATTAATTTAAAACAACGCATGTATCCGGCTCTAATTAATGTAATCACTGCAATAAGCATGTTGTGTAAGAGTCACTAATAAAAGCACTTTCTTACGTCAATGGAATCAGAAAGCCCAGGAACCATGGACATGTCCCCGCCTATGACTTTGAGCGTGAAATCCAAGTCTTTCTGCATCAAATAAAAAGAATGTGAAGACAACCTACGACTGACAAGTTTAATTCACAAATTTAAAAACACTACTCCATTGATAGTGAACACAACCGTGGATATAAGTCTTTCATGCACACTATCTCTCATTTAGGAATGGATGGCATACAATGATAATAATAAAATAAAAAACTTCGTGTGTGTATATATATATATATTTCAAGAACAATAGTTCCTCTCAGTCTCACCTTCTTTCTTAAGGAATAAGAAACGGCCCCAAAGCAAGGAAATTCATCCACAAGAGGCTTAAAAATTATCCTGAAGAGCCCAGTAAATCCTACATTCTTAACCTAGACAAACAACCAAATTAAAATATCATTGAATGTCAAAGTAACCAAACAAGAACAAATAAAATATCCATGTCAATGTCTCAAGGAGATTTATTCAAAAGAATATAGACACGCAGAAGACTGTCATAAATCACTAATTAACTCTGAAGATAATAAGGATAACTACTGGATCAAATTTAAAGGTTTTCGAAAAGCTAGTGWATATGTAAGCTCGTCAAAAATTTGCATCACTTCAACTGAATCAGTGTAAATCAGTATAAAATGCTACAGATGTTCACCCCCAAGACTAACAMCAAGTAAGAGCTGAAGAGCTTACTTATGTACCTGAATCGGCAGTGAAACCCCTACATGAGTTTTTACATCAAGCACAATGTTTGGATTACCATCCCACTGTAGCTCCACTTCCATGATTATCTCCCCAGGGTCACTATCAAGAATGCAAATCCCTGAAGTTCCAATTCATTATACATTTAAAGCAAACACAATTTAGCAAAAAATRGACATAAKAACATGAAGTTTATAAATATCTGACATGTTTTTTRCCRGAGGAGTATGCTTTTACTATGAAGAGCTTGTATCAACTAAAGAAGCCATGGCTCCAGTGACACTTTTAGTCTAGTTTTGAAATGGTCAAGAGGCTCAAGACGGACCTCATACCTATCCTAAAGTTAAGCCTAAATAACACCTAATCCAGGTAAAAGAGCATGCATGATAATGTTCAAACACTTTCATATTAGAATGCCGCCATAGTCAGCTCTAGCAAAACTAAACCAACAAAGGATTCCATTCATCACGAATACAAGAAAAGGCCAATAGTGGCTACAGCACTACACCATTATTTTAAAGGATACGTTAATAGACCAAAGAGCACATCCTTCCTCTAGATAACTACGTACATCATATCTTGAAAGACAAAACACTTTGGTTTTCAAGATCAAGAGCTCCCTAAATTAAAGAGCCTACAAGTAATTGCTTATCATGTATAAAGCTGACATTTTCTTAGATAGCAAAAAGACGTGATACGGTCACAAATCTTGTATTATTAATATTACTATTCGGTAAAATTGCAAATTGTTAGAATTTCATCAATCAAAGGCTTAATCACGTACATGGGGTTGGCTACATGGACCAAAAGTGATTATTTTATATAGTTATCCACAAATTTTCCATGGTGTCTGTGTCACCACTTATCAARAAACACCTCATTAAACAGCAGACACACCAATTTACCAAACGATTTCTTTGCAAAAATAATGAATCAAAATCAGCACAAGTTTAACAAACTCAACACCATCACACTAACCTGTAAATTGTGGAGCCACAGTCCCAAGAGTCAGCTTCTTAAACTTCAGGGAGTCTAAAATGACAGGTGTATATTGCTCAAGAGTTGGCTCCACAGTGCTCTTTATAAGTTCAGATGCTGCCTAATCCAATATCAAAGCCTCCCCATTATTATTTCCAAATCAATCAAAAGTTACACAAGACTAATTTCAGTAAATTTAGAATGAAAACCCTTACTTCATCAATATAAGGCCATAGTTTTTCTAGCTCAGCATTAAGCCAATTTAKCTGCAATCAACAAACCCCAACATTTTTAGTAACATGTAAAATAAACAATACGACAAAATCACAACAATACAAAATTAATTACCTTCTGCATTTGGGGAAAGATAATCCATTGTGGGTATTGCTCAGGTGTAAACAACTTTCTTGCATCTTCCACTGTCATCTTGGAGAAAGCAGCCACTATTGCCGCCTTAAGCAACAAACAAACATGGAAAAATAAAGGTTCAAACTTTAATGCTCAAAACAAAGCAATACCAAAAAGAACTGATATTCGGTAACAACATTAACATTAACTCTCTTGATCGCATTAAAGATAGTAACATGATAAGTATATTTATAGAATTGGCATTAAATACGAATAGGAGAGAGAAAGAGACCAGCTCAGAGCGTCGTTTGGCGCGAATGTTCTCATAATAAGCAAAAGCCATGAACAATCCAATACCAGAAGCAACCCCAAGAACAATTCCTAAAACAAAACCCATGTTTCAAATTTCCAAGCTTTAGAATCAACCCAGAAGAGGATTTGAGCTGAATTCAAATGGGTATCAATTAATTCGAATAATAATCAAGTGAAATTGAACGGTGAGATCAATTCAGGATTCCAGTGTTCTTCCTTTCAATTGGGACATTTTGTCGAATAGCTTGTGACCTTGTTACGTGTCAAAGAGGCAAAAAAAAATCAAAGAAGTGGTGAGAAGGTGCGAGAGAAAGTAAGAACGTGATTATGTGAATTAAACAGACAATTTTAAACAAGGATTATGAAAGAAGATTTTGGGGTAATTATAGTTTAAGCAGTGTGTTGGATATGATTGTCTTGTTAGTTAATCTTGAGGCTGGATTCCAGTTCTAAAACGAGGGAAAAGTAGTTTGTTGTTTCAGAAATTGTCCAATTTGCCTCTTCTTTATTTGCTTTTGCCAATTAATCAATTGCATTACTCTTTATTCCTCATATATTCCTCAAATAAAGTGTTTTGATAACATAATTTACATTTTTACTTAGGTACTCATCTCAATTAAAGAAAAAAGTTTTCTAAAGAAAAATACAATTACAATTCAATTCGAGTTTTTTGATTCACTTTGTTGAAAATCGGCCGTTATTAGTTATTAGAATACAATTTATGTAAAAACTACTAAGAAATACAGAGTATTTTAAATATTATTGGTTAGTCATAATATGTAATTTTACTTCGCCAACCTTTTTTATGAAGTAAATATTATTTTATTGATAAAAAGTTACGGAGTATACAATATCTACAAAAAAGTATTAAATTTAAACAAACACATACAAATTGAATCAAATAAACAGTTCTTTTCTGCGTTACGATTGATGCATGTTAAACATTCTTTGTTATCTCTTTCACATCGTTGTGTGTAACAACCTTCAATACGAAGTTGCTATAAAAATTGAACTTCACAGTATAATAACTTGAATTTTCAATTGGTAATATGAATTGTCTTATTGAATAAAAGTTCTCTTAAATTAATTTGACTTAAGTTTGCAAGCTAGACAATTCTAAACTTAGAATATCTCAATGGGGATTAAACCTTCAACATATTGTTGAAAGGTTTTCTCCTAAGTTACCCCCTTAAAATGTCCTTGATACTATCTGATGTAAACGTATTCTATCACTATCATAATACATGTACGTGTAAAATTTTAGGTAGATCTTACTTGTTTTTTTAGAGTAAAAGTACGAGGTCTTTTATTGAATCATGTCAAGCTCCACCGGAGTAGAAACGCTTTGGGGAAGTGTTTGTCAAGAGTGTTTGACATTCGCGCGTGCTTGATGGTCAAGTATTTGTGAGGGGGAGAAAAAAAGAAGAAATAATCATGTCAAGATTCAAGAGTGTTTGGCATTTGTGCTTGGAGGAACTATATCCCACAAACTATTGTTGGGATTGTTTTGCCCAACAATGGTTAAAATATTATTAAATAGTACAACTAAAAATAAAAAAAAAAGACAAATAATACAACTTAAAATAAAAAGAAAAGGCAAAAGTGAGAAAAGTTAATTTGGGTCCCAACCGTCAGCAAAAGTGAAGATGTGGGTCTCAATCGTTAGTAATAGCAGCAAAAGTGAGAAAAACATACAACATCAGTTGTCTATGAATTTAGAATGATTATCTACTAGTTATTAAAAATTGTCTATGTGAAAATTAAGATTGTCTATATTTCATATTGCAGAGACTTCCTATGTAAAGACAATTATACCCCGTGAGAGACCACACTATCCCAACATTAGTGTCCGATTTATCACGCCTCTTCGTGCTTGATAGTCAAGTACTTGTGAGGGGAAGAAAAATAAATAAAGTATAAAGTAGTGTATAATACACAATGCTGTAATTCAGATATAGAAAGCACTTTTGTGTGGAAACAACCAAAGAAAACAAGGTATCTAGTAGAAATACTGATATCAGATCTTGGTTTTGAATTTTTGATTATTGAAAGTGAAGAATACGATTCCTTGTTTTTGCTTGCCATCCTTACAATTACAAAGTTGCAATCCAAAACAAACAAAAAAAAAATGGAGGACATTTCGAAACACCTCGCATTCAATTCCAAATTACAGATTGCTCCAAAAGTACTGCTACTGCGCTTCAAACAACTTCCAAAACCAGATGTAAACTCCGATAACAGCAACAAGTTTTCTATTAGTAGAACCATCTTGCCTTAGCTGATTACCTAGATATCCTTGACTCCTGGCCAAAGTCATGTCGTCCATCTCCGCTTCGGCAATCCTCTTCTCCAAATCTCTTAAAACAACCACCAATGCAGAGGTCAGTGAAACTGATGAAATATAATGCGGAATACATCCGTATTCCATAATTTGTGAACATTTAACCAATAAATTACTCATAGAAGAGATGGAACGGAAGCAGTACTTACATCATCCTAACGCCATAAGCTTATCTACAACTGTGAGAACTCTTGGTCTGTACAATGGGCGCCGCCAAAGAAAACAAAATCACGACATCATTTTATAGCAACCGGAACTAGAAGAAACCAAAATCACTATTTCTGGGATGTGTTCAACCATTTCCAGCTTAACACCACCAAATGAAGAGATGAATATATAAGATCTCTAGTACAAGTACAAGACAATTCAAAATCTGTTGATAGCATTACAAACCTGAACTGAATTTTTCTGGAGAAGGCTAGCCAGTAAAGATCAGTTCTCGGCATCCTACCACAACCTGAGTATGCGGACATAGACTTTAAGAATAGGAAGAACTTCAACAAAAATACACACAGCTTTCACAAAGTAGGTGAAAAAAACCAAATGATAGGAACTCATTATATGCTTCTACTCATAAATTAAAAACACCTTGACAGACCAACAATCTGTATCAAACTATTAATTCCCCTTGGAAAAGCCAAATTCAAGCATGTCCGTAGCTAATCTGAATTACACTGTTTGATTGGATTTGAGTGCATAAAGACAGATCTGAGTATAAAAATTAGTTTTGTGTCTGAATAAATCAATTATCTAGACAACATATATTCAAATACACAAGGCTAATCCAACCAGCGATTAATACTAGTAAGATTCTCAAATTAACAAATTATCAAATTCAATTCTAGAGAAACACAGTTAGATCAGTGTCTAAGTAAGAACAACATACAGATTCAATTGTTTGATTATATATCCAAAAATGGAAACACATCACAAAGCTGAAATCCGAAAAGAACTCATCGAAATTGCCTAAGGTTTCAATCAAATTCAAACCGGAGTATTATTCAAAATGAACAGACTCCCCACAATAAGAACACATAAAACCACACAATTTCGCCAATCCTGATCTATCTAAAAGCAAACGACCGAATAATTAACAACAAATGACAACACAAAAGCGTAACAAAAAAAAAAAGCAAAAAAAAAAAAAAAGCAATACCTCCCAGTGATGTAGAGGCAAGTGATGCAAGAGAAGAAGGGCAAAAAGAAGAGAATGTTTAGCGGAGAAAGGAGAGTTAGAAGAAGAAGATGAAGAAGAATGCATGGAAGATCTTCCGATGCCTCTTCTCTCTTCTCCCTTTGATGACGTCGTCAATGGCAGGGAGCCCTCCATTGCTGCTCTGTGAAATCAAGGCTCTCCACAATTGGGACTTGAGAGAGTGTTGTTGGTGAGGTGCGTCAAGTCTTTCATTTTTATTAATGCATCAAGAATCAAGATAAAAAAAGGATACATCTGGATTAGAAAGACAAAAGCTACTTATCCTATTTAATACTGCATTCCTGCCTAAATAAAAGTAACACCTAATCCTAAACAACATCGAGTTTCTTCATTTTGGATTCAAGAGCATCGTTTTCTCCATCACTTTCTTCAGAATCCTTTTCATCATCGTCGTCGTCTGGACCTTCTGGGTCATTCTCATCTAATGACCCTAGCTTCTCAGGGGATTTCTTGAAAATATCTTTAATGTCATCAATTCCATCATCAGAGATGAAATTTCCATTAATGTTGAGATATTCAAATTCAGGCTTATCGACCACCACTTTAGCCAAAACCCTTGCACCAGCTCTCCCTAATGAATTTGTATTCATATCCAGCTCCTTCAATAGGGTATGACCTTCAAGAGCCTTGCTGATTTGTATAGCCCCTTCATCCTTGAGCTCATTTTCAGCCAAGTTCAGCTTTGAGAGATGTTCCTTTGACACTAGGCATCCAGCCAGAGCAGGAACAGCAGCAGGAGTAACATCATTTCCGGCCAATTCCAACACTTCAAGCAAAGGAGCAGAGTCTTTAAGAGCATTTGCTAAGGCAATGGTCCCCTCATCTTCCAAGTTCAAGTAACTTAAATAAGCCTCGGTGAGACTTGCATGTTTCAACAGAGCATTACTCAAAGCAAGACCTGCTTCTACACCAAACATGTTATCACGCAGGTCAAGCTTCTTCAAATTAACACATCCTGCTAAGGCTTCCGATAAGGCAACCCCTCCTTCAGAACCAACCCTTGTTGAAGAGCATCTGAAGTCCTCCAGCATTGGAGAGCGCTTTACGACCTCAGAAATAGCAAGAGCACCTTCATCTCCAGTCATGTTGTTGTGAAACTGAAGGATCCTAAGTTTTTCTGTGGAAGGAACCAACTCACAAACAGCACGTGCTGCTTCCTCTGATATTCCATCATTCATCAAATAAAGCTCCTCCAAGCTACTCTGTGATTTCAGAAGTGCCCCAAATGCTCGAACACCCTTCTCGCCCAACGCGTTATTTGAGAGATTAAGAGACTTCAAAACAGAACCTTCAAGAGCAGCTGAGAACATGTTCATGACATCAAGGGCTTCTACCTCCGGTCTGCCAGCAATAAAATCAGACAGGTCAAATTCCTTTAGTTTATCCTTAACAGATGCCAAAATGGGCTCAGCTACGTGTGCGGCACCTAAACCAAAACTTCTGTTACTAAAGCATATTTTGGTGTAATTGTTCGACGGATCCTTTAGTGGTGCTAAAAGCTCTTCTGCCTCTTCAGCCTCAATGAAGGCACGTGGGCCTTTGGATATATCAAATAAACTATCATGGACTGCCTCAGAAATTGAAACTTCTTTTACTTGTTTATATGCAGGACCTTTTTTAAGGGCTTCTAGGATAAGTTTACTGCATTCCTTAGCATAGAGCTGAACTGCAGAACTCCCATCACCATCTGGCTCCTTTTTATAGAATTCATCTGCATTACTAAAAGCCACCTCTTCGATTTGCTTGGCATTCTCCTTAGCCTCTTCCTTGCTAAAGCTACCATACTTCTTGGTAAATATTGTTGGAGTTGAAAGATTGTTGGTCATCCGTTCAACAAGCATGAACCTTGTGTTTTTGGTAGGAGGCCATAGTTTAATCGAGAATGGACGGCGTTCAGAATTCGTTTCCATAGCATCCATTTCACTAACCTGCCAATAATGAAGATTAGTATGTGCAATATTCTCAATGAATCTCAACATAAAATAACACAAGAAAAAGGCAAAACAAAATGCTTCATAGAGGGGAATGAAACAGTGAGAAAAATGCTATTCCAATTCCTATTACATTCCAAGAATCAAAGTTAAAATTATGGTATGGAATGCAGTCATGCTCATAAGATTCAAATGTAATCTTCTAAGTTCTAACATCAGACCACATCACATAACTAAAGCACAAATCAGAAAATCTAGGTACAAGATATCTTCGACCCTACCCCTTGTCGCTTAGATTATATAAAATAAAAATATTTAAAAAAATCAAACTTGGACCTATACACTGAATTTCAGGATTTGCTACAGTGCTATTTGCTAAGATCTTAGGCTCTTAGCAACATCACACCCTCTGATACAACCCTAGTAACAGAGGGTTAGAACTACTCCGTATTACATGGTGATGCCTATATTACAACAAAACATTTTCAAGGATAACCCCTCACAAACCTAAAGGGCAAGCACATCTAATATTAAAGCTCTAAGCCCGGGTAGGACTTGAGAGATTGAAGGCACTAAATTTCAGTTCAAAAGAAAAAAGAAAATAGTGGACGAGAAAGTGCCAGCAAAGAGGCGAATGACAAGGTCACAAGTGTTTGCTTCTTTTCCCTTTTTTGCCACTGGCCTTCATCCCCAGTCCACTAATTAACCATTAAAACACTCCCCCAAACCTGATTACTAGCTCCACCAATCATCAATTAATGAAACAGGGAGCAACTTCTGCTACCAGTAAAACCAGTTCGGGAGACTATGAGAACCTGCTTTAAATTCTACGGAGTACATAACATAAATGCTACAATTGACGAATTAAACGAAGCATCAATACCTATAAATAACGCCTGTCCAACACAACCTCAGCCCTACATATGACTTGCTAGGTGGCTTTGCTAAAAAATCAAATTTTGTTCTTGTAATCATCCGCAAGCAACGATCTTCGGTTATACTCGAAACTCAACAACGCAATTTGCCAAAAAAAATAACTAAATAAATAAAGTTGTTGAGTAGAATCCAATACTCCATTAAATTTCACAACAATCTAGTGAATAGTTATACTAGAAGTAGTCTAGTAGAGAGAGATTGACCACCAAATTACTGTTACGAACAATTGGGACATACTCAATTTTCACTTTTCAGCACGATTAGGGTAATAGGGTTTGTAACAGATTGATTATAGTTGTAGAAAACACAGAAAAAATCAAACCAATCGGATTTTCAGATTCAACAATTCAAAACAACAAATTTCAGAGCAAATAACATAAATAAAAGCATCGGAAAACCAACGAAATGCTAAGAAAGGCACAGAAGAATACCTGAAAAGTGAAATGCAAAGTGAAGAAGGAATGGGAGTGAAGAATTGGGGAAAAAAACTAGGGTTTCGTATTGGGGACTGAGAAGGAGAAGAATGACAATTGGGAGAAATGATGAATCATGAATCAGACAGGAGAGGAGAGAGAAATTGACAAAAATGGGAGTGGAGGGGCCCATTTTTCTTTGCTTCAAAATTTAAAGTTGCGTTGTTGTGTTGGTTACTCTATTGTTTCGCGCTCATTTGCTCTGACAAATCTACACTTATTTTAAAAACAAAAAATAAAATAAAAATAAAATTAAGAGTTTTTCTACACTGTACATGTGTACTCTTGTGATTTTGCAAATTCTACAATATTTTACCGCATTTTTTTCTCTCTCTATTACACCCCTGGATTTCACTACCCTTCCACATTATAACCTTAATGATTTTATTTTAAAAAATAAAAAATAACAAAATAACAAAAAACCAGAAAAAAAATAAAAAATAACACAGCCACCCAACCCTCCACCACTCCTCACACTCCACCACCCTCGCGAACCAAACCCCATCAACCACCAATTTCGAAACCACCTTCGAACACCATTGCACCACCACTCGCACACTACCCAGAATCGAACCACCACCCTACGAATCACCTTTGAACTCCCTCATTCGAACCCCCCATCGCGACCATGCACACAACTCGCTAGCCACTCAGACACAACCCCAACGCCACACAAACATCCCTGATCCCCCTAATTCGAATTCCCCCAACCCCTTTTTCCCCTAATTTTGAATTCTCCCAAAAACAAAAGAAAACCTCAAATCAAACCAAAATTAAACGAAATACAAAATTGAAATCAGTGTTTTGCGATTAAACTATAGATGAATCAAAGTCCTAAGTTAATTAAAAGAGTAAAATGTAGCGTTTGAAAAACGCTACTCCAAAAGGCTAACATTAGTAGCTTTTGCAAAACTCTATCTCAAATGCTATAAGCTACCATAAAACGCTGGTTAAGGGAATTGAAATGGCTTGGAAACGTAAAGTTCCGTTGCTAGAAATCCAAGTTGATAATTGTGCTTGTGTTCAATTAATTACCTAAGAGGTTGTGAATGTTGGCCCTCATCGTCAATAATTGATTCACTATTGTAAGTAGATGTTAGCAAGATCGGAGTGGGAAGTTTGCTTAGTGCGTTGTTATCGAGAAGCCAATACGGCTACGGATTGGCTTGCCAATCATCACTAGTACAAAAACGTCTAATTGCGTCGGTCCATTTGTGTCGCACTTTGGTAGATGTGACGCAAATAGCTTAATTTTTCTCTATTGCGTTGCACCTTATATAAGAGTTCGACGCAAATAGCTAATAAGCTACGAAATAAAATCAATTTCTCTATTTGCGTCGCACTTTTAGCAAAGGTTCAACGCAAATAGCTAAATCCAAGGAAGCTTTTTGCGTCACACCCTTGTTAAACACGACGCAAATATTCTCAACTAAAGCCATTTGCGTCAGACCCTTAGGATGTTCGACGCAAATAACTCATTCAACTTCTATTATTCCTATGAAGCGCTCAGATCGCAACCTAATTATCTTCTCTCTCATTCACACTCTCTCTCCTCACTTAAGTTTCCCCCTAAGCTTCTCTCTTCTCACACCGTCTTCGTTCATCCTTCGTCGCACATCCATCTCCGTTCGTCCATCTTACCACCGCAATCGTCGTTCGTCTAACATCAAGCTTCCGTCCTCGTTCTTCCACCGTTGTGCGTAAAATTAGGTTAGATAGATGTTAGATCTAGGTTTTATTTTTCTTAATTTTTGATTTTCGTTTGATTTTCATTTCAATTTTTTAGTTTAAATGATTTACTCTTCTATTGATAATTTTTTCACTCACTACTTGCTCACAGCCACCATCACCGCCTCTGCTCTCATTGCTAGTCACCTTTGATGCTCACCCGCACCARGAACCTTGATACTGCAATTCCAGGTTTGCTTTTATTTAGGGATAATTTTGATTTTATTTTTAGGTTGGATTTCTGGGTTWATTTGGTATGAATTTTCATTTTTAATTTCGTTTTTGTTTAATTTGATGTTAGTCTCGTTGTTATTATTTGGTGAATTTCTGGGTTGATTTTGTTAATTAGGGTTTAAGGTTTCTGAAGTTATGGGATTTGCTCGTTCAGATGCAGATTTTTCGATAGTCTCATGTTGTTTGGTTCTAATTTCCTTTCATTCAATGTGGCTTCAAAGCCACTCACTAGAACTTTCCTTTATGCATATTTTAATATCATGTCATAAGAAAAAAAGTCTATATATAGTGATCTTTTGAGCTTACAATCAGCAATTTTTTCTTTGTCCTGAAATTCTTCACTAGAACTTTCCTTTATGCATATTTAATATCATGTCATAAGATAAAAAGTCTACATATATGTGATCTTTCTTGTCCTACTTAGCATAGTTAGGAAAGAATACTCTTATAAATCGTATGGTCGACAATTTTTTTGAAGTTCCAGATGTCGAATGTAACATTCTCTGAACCATCAGATCAGGCCCAAGAGTATATGGAAACTTTGCTGATTGTCACTCATTATCGTTCCCTCCTTACTATTATGGACTCTTAATAACTAGTATATATACCAGTGGGGCTAGGGAACTTCCATGGTGAAGTGCTGACAATGCTAATCAAATTCTTATAAATCTTAGTGTTTGATCATTAAAACTTCTATCAAACTGTCGTGTTCYTTTTTCTTGGTTATCCAACTTCGAAATTGGTAAATTGAWATTTAAATGATGGTTAATTTTGTAGGTTGTTGGTCACAGTATATTGGCTGCAATTATGTGGAGAAGTATATTACTTGTTGAAGCAGAGTCAGGGTTGATTCAATGCTATGATCTTGGTCAGAATTTGATTCATGATATGCACCTGACTTCATTTTGTTTGTTCTGGACTGCTAAAATTAGCCACGTGTATTGACTACTATGAGCTAATGAGCATGAGACGTCGTTTAGAGCCATTACACTCCTCTTGCATAAAGATGATATACTATAAACATAAACAACCAGTCAAATCGTTATGCTTCATTGCTGGTGCACTAATTTAGTGGAAGTTGGTAATATGGACAGTATTGTGAGCATGAGACGACATTTGAGCCATTTGTTTGGAAGCCACGTTTAGTTGTCTTGAAAGGCTCCATTCAATTAATTTTGTTTTCTTTRTGAGTATTCTCTTCTATCCATTTTGTTTCGAAACTTGTCATTTATTCCMCTTCTCTAATGATACTGCTTGTCACAAAGAAACATTATAATTATGTATACTATCTTTCTATAATTTTATCTCCTTATTAAGTGTTGGTTATCTGTGCTTTCAATTGTACCAGGTCAATGTAGRCACTTTTCAGACAAAGYAGGAGAAAGCTTTGTGGAATGCTTTWTTGTTAGTGAATAACAAAGTCCATGATGGTACTTGCTAATATCTTCTTAAAGTTATCATTTTACTGTAGCTATTGTGGCGATGTCAATGCATAAACTCACTGTCGTTTAGGGGTACATAGTTGCATACTATTTTTTAGTGAAAATATGTTAATTTTCATATGTTTGTCTCCTYACTTCATGATATTACTCTCATGCCTTCCAGACTGCCCTTGTCTTTCTGATTTGGATTCCTTTTAAAAATAAGAATTTGACTACATGGCCAGATGGCCTGCTCCAATTTTTCCCCTCATCCAATAATTTTACATTGTTTCTACAATATTGGTAGGTGTGCTTCAAAAATTTTCCAGCGCTCCAAGAATGGTACTGGTCCTACTGGATTACCCACAGAGCTTGAAGAACATGTATATATATATATATATATATGTTATGACTAGCATGAGTTATCTTGTGACCTTGGTATGGTGGATGACTAAATGTTTTCTCAATAACAATTGTATGTTAATAGTGGCCATGCTTAAGAAAAGAAGGTTGCTCCGGTGTCCTTTTTGATAGGACATAAATGTATCATAATTTCTACTTACCTTATGCTATCATTGGCTTGGTGCATCTATGGACTGTTAAATATTATTATCCTCATTGACTGAGCTGCTTTGTCATCAGGTATACACCTCTTGTTTGGTACATGTGGAAAGGGAATTAAGGGATTATTTGTCATTGGATAAGCGCTATCCCAGGCTTTATATAACACCGGATTTTTCAAAGGTTTGTTAAGAAAAAATTATGGAGTTAATCTCATTTTTTTAAACTTCCTTTTTGTTTTAGTGATATTTGTATTAAGTACCTTCTGATCATGATCTCTCTTCAAAGGTGGTGGTTAATTGGCCAAGGGAGGACCTGAAACTTCCTATGAACACCCCTGTCAAGTATTTGTTTGATTTTTTACTGTTGTCATTTTCTTGCCCTTTCTCTCTCTTTCTCTCTTAAACACACACAACACACAATTTCGCTCACACCTGCCATCAGCTATCAATGAATTCAAGTTGAGTCTGTAGCCTGTAGGAAATCAATTTTCCACTGGTGAAACATTGATCCTAGTACCTTAAAAAACAGTTTATTCAATGTCAAATTATCTGTTTTAAGCTATAGCTTGCAGCTGGTCATGGTGAAAAACTGAATTATTTTGAGTGATGTATCTGGTAATTATTTTAGTGCCATGTTTTTTAATCTATGATTCTTTTTAAATAAATGTATGTTGTAAAAAGCATCTCTTTTGTGCTCTTCCTTGTGGGTTTGGTTACAACTTTGAGCATGATTTTGTTGAAGATGAGAGCACTGCAGATCCAAAAAAGTCCACCACAAAGCACTCAAATATAGTGTCTGTTAATCCAGAATATAGGAGAACATTGTTGAATGCAAAGGTGAACTATGAACTCTTGTTCCGCTTAGCTCATTTATCAGAAGTATAGAGAAATTGTCTATTTTATGCATTGTGAAAGTTGTCTTTAATGTTACAGAGAAAGTTTTGTTTTTGAAAACGGTCTAGAAATTTATGAAGAGGAAAAGGTGTATTGATGTATTTAGAATGTGAAAAATCTTGTACTAGTTTTGTTAATATTTCATTAGATTCTCTGACCTATTTTGGGCTTTAGTTGATGTCTTATATCTCTGGTTGGAGATGGACTTTTTAAAAATGCTCAAGTCATTACTTACTGTAAAATTGTGGATGCTCAAGCGTAATATCTATGTTGTATCGATTAAATTCATGCATTAATATGCATATTTCTATTGTAGTAGAAACTAATAATATTAAATTTTATTATTTTTTAAAAAAATATGGTCTATTTGCGTCGCACCTTAGCTTAAGGTTTGACGCAAATAGGTTTTTTTTAAAGTTCAGACAAAGCTATTTGCGTCGCACCTTAGCTTAAGGTGTGACGCAAATAGCTTTTTTTTAAGTTTGGCCAAAGCTATTTGCGTCGCACCTTGGCTAAAGTGCGACGCAAATAGCTCTTCATTTGCGTCGCACCTAGGTGCGACGCAAATAGGTCTGCGACGCAAATAGCTTTAGACCTATTTGCGTCGCCCCTGGGTGCGACGCAAATAGGGGTTTAGAGTGCGACGCAAATAGATGTTTTTGTACTAGTGCATGGTGCTATGCAACTACAGTCATTCAAGATGTTCCAGCCTTTGCCTTCGGAGTTAGCTAGGATAGTGAGTAATGATAATTTAGGTGTAGCTTTGCCAGGAATAATGGCTATGTAATATTATCTTTATTTTATGTTTGAGGTTTTTCCTCCCGTTTTGCACAAAAAAAAACGTTAGTTAACCAAACACTATTATTTATAGAATTATGCAACTCTACCTCTGATAATTGTCTACTTTACCTATATTTTATCCTCATATTTTAGTAATTTAGAGTATGATTTTGACATTTATTATAATTATTCTATCCTTTTGGGCTAATATGAATATTTGAGTGATAAATTATTTTACGTGTGAAAAATTYTCCATTTAATTGTGTTTGATTTTTTATCACATATTATTTATATTTCTTATATTTTATGGTTAATGAGAATTTAAGATGATCTATTTAATGTTATATAGC